>SSNP01000205.1:404338-424939 GCA_006937955.1 Pachypanchax playfairii
TGACCAAATACTTATTTTCCACCATAATTTGCAAATAAATTCTTTAAAAATCAGACAATGTGATTTTCTGGATTTTTTTTCCTCATTTTGTCTCTCATAGTTGAGGTATACCTATGATGAAAATTACAGGCCTCTCTGATCTTTTTAAGTGGGAGAACTTACACAATTGGTGGCTGACTAAATACTTTTTTGCCCCACTGTAGCGGTAAGGTAAGAGTCTTTGTGAATACGGCCCCAGATCTGGAGCTACCTCTATCAATAATGGAACTCCATAGTGCTCTAAAACTCATGCCAAAAGGGAAAGCTCCTGGTCCTGATGGCTTCCCTGCAGAGTTTTATGAAGAATTTTGGCCAATAATTTCCCCAGTATTCCATAGAATGGTTCAAGAAATTAAGGAAACTTCCTCAATCTCTGAAAATATGAATTGTGCAATCATCAACGTCTTTCTTAAACCTGATAAAGGCTCGAATTTACCTTCAAGTTACCATCCAATATCACTCATTAATGTAGATCTTAACATAATTTGCAAAGCACTGGCACATAGAATAGAAAAAATAACTCCTCATATAATCTACCCTGATGAGACTGGATTCATTAAAGGCAGGTATCCAATTAATAATACATGTAGATTAACCAATTTAATAGATTACTGTAACTTTGAAAATAAAGATGCTTTAATTATCTCGCTTGATGCAGAGAAGGCTTTTGATAGGGTTAACTGGAAATTTTTATTTGCTACGCTACATAAATTTGGATTTGGCCATAATATTTTATCATGGATAAAGATACTATACAGCTCACCCACAGCGTGTGCCAAGACTAATGATCAAGTTTCTCCAAGCTTTGATCTCAGAAGAGGAACCAGAGAAGGTTGTCCACTCTCTCCATCACTATTCGCTATATTTATTGAACCACTAGCAGCTGCAATCCGACAAAACAACAATAACAGTGGAATTAAAATAGCAAGTCTTACACATAAAATCAGCTTATATGCTGATGACGTTTTAATCTTCTTAGAAAGCAAACAGGTATCTCTTTCAGAGATAATAACACTCTTTAAAAAGTTCTCGTCCATTTCAGACTACTTGATCAATTGGAGCAAATCAAAGGCCCTTCAAATTAACTCCAACACTCAGATAAGCCCAACTATCCCAATATAGCTTGGAGACATTAGATATTTAGGCATCAATATTTCCAACAGGCTGCAAGATTTAATTCAGTTGAATCATATCCCCTTACTGAAAACCTTAGAAGATGACCTGACCCGCTGGGCCAACCTCCCAATATCACTTATGGGAAGAGTAGCAACAATCAAGATGATGGTTCTACCTAAGATTAATTCCATTTTTTCTATGGTCCCGATTAAACCCCCCCAGACCTGGTTTAAAACTTTAGATACATGTATCTCTAAATTTCTGTGCAAGTCCAAGCCACCTCGTGTAAGTTTAAAAATGCTACAAAAACCTAAAGATTGTGGAGGTCTAGAACTTCCAAATTTCTACAACTATTATCTAACCATAGAGTAAAGTACATCTTAAAATGGATCAGACAGAACCCCTCAGATCAAACTTGGATGGATATTGAACAATCACTCACAAATGAAATAAATATCCAAGATCTCCCATTTATCAGCCCAATAATAAAACAGCATAAATGTTTTAAAAGCATAAATATAAACAGGACCCTGACAGCCTGGTGGGAATATCTTAAAATAAACGGGTCTTTGCTTCTTCCTTGTAAACTCACCCCCATTTGGAACAATCCGGACATCCTACAGAATAAAAAGGCCCTAAACTTCATAAACTGGCAGGGATAACGTATCTAGAACATCTTTATCAGGGAGAGAATTTAATTTAATGTCTTGGTAGATAAATATGGAATAGAAAAAAATAAATTAGAATACTCTCAACTAAAGGTCATCATAAAGGCCAGTTTCAAGGAAAAACAAAGCAATCAGGAACCCCCTTTTGTAATTGCCCATTTTCTAACACTTAAATAACCCAAATTGGTCTCCAAAATTTATACTGTAATATCTAAGGTAGACACATGGGAGAATGATCTGTCTATTACACCAGATGTACATTTCTGAACAGAGATATGTGAAAATACTTTTAAAAATGACACAAAGCTCTTATTCACAACTTATACAGTACAAAACTCTCCATAGAACACATTATACCAGACAAAGGATGTTCCAGATGGGTCTGAGACCAACCAATATATGTGCAAATTGCACGGGGGACTCACCAGACAACTATCTGCACGCGGTTTGGCAATGCCTATCAGTTTATAAATTCTGGAAAAGTATCTGCGAAGACCTATCATTATGTTTAGAACACACTATCCCCATTTCACCTTCACTTTGCCTTTTTGGGGATGTCACAAATTTAGACATTGAAATTAGTAAAATCTGCACGCTCCTGGAGATTCTGCTGTCAGCTAGCTGTGGGATGTCCACCACCGGAACTGCCCTCCCCTTTTTAATTGCACTAGTATCGCATACATCATTTCGCACCATCACAGCAAACACACTAATGGTTCATGCCAAATGGGTGGGGTGCTTGGGGTCCCAGCGCCTTGGCCTCCACGCCAGCTGGACATGGCTGTGGGTTGGGTGCTTTCTCCATGTGCTCTGTGGGTTGCTGCTGGCTGCCACATGGGTGTGGCTCGGCTCTGTTTGTGTAGGGACGTGTGAGGACCCGGCTGCTGCAGTTATGTAATCTTTGTCTTTCAATTTCTCAACTGACAGTTTCCCTGATTTAAGCCAATTGAGCATATTTTCAAAATGAATGAAGTAGATGCCACAAGCTAGGTGCGCACATAAATTGTGTAGTAGTAGAAGAAGAACTTCTTCTACACTTCATTTTTAGATGAAGTGCATTTTGAATAGTAATTTTTATTGTCATTGTTTAAAATTTTACAGTGGAAATACTTATATACACATCTTTATTGTGTGGGGAAACAACACTGTATTTTGTAATTATTGTCATCACTTTTCCGCCACCACACTTAGGGAATCCCTGCTGTAAAATATCCAACATGAACTCTGGTTTTTCTTAATTTTTTTCTTCAATGAAAGCATTCTTACTAAAATAAATATAGACCCAGGAAAACTAATGACTGAATGTTAAGCTTAAAGAACTAAAAAAAAGCAGAGGAACTCCCAAGAGACACAGCGAGACACATTTAAAAATATGAGAACCAAGCAACAAGCCTAGGTTCTCCCCTGAGAACCAAGCCAAAGATATTACGTGCATCTCCGTTTATAATACCCCACCATATTTTGTATATACATTATAAGCACACATATGATCTGTACCAACTGCATACAGCTACACTAAACTTCTTTGTAACTAACAACTGAGAAGCTTAAATTTTCCTGTCAGTATCTTGTAAGTAAGTAAGGTTTGTCATGTTCTTCATGTGTAATGAAAAGGGAAACAGACCAAATTTATAGCATAAAGGCAGAAGTGAAAAAAAAACAAATATAGAAGACTGCACAAAATAATTATAGTGCTGAATAATTAACTCTATTTCTTGTAATTTATTTCAGCATTTTTCTGTTATGAAGTTAATTTTTCACATTATGTAAATAAAGCATATTGAACACCTTGAGTTATTTATTAAGAGGAAAGTAAATAATATGTAATTAGATCTTCTGTGGAGTTTATTTTGTGTATTTATTATTCAATCAAAAAAAGGTGGTCAAACAAAAGATACATTTTTAAGATTTTTGGTTTCAGCTATTTAAGCAAAACTGACCTAACAAACTTTAAATTCACATCACATTATTTTGTTTGAATTCAATTTTTTTTCTTTAAAAGAGACAAAAAAAATGTTAAACCCGGAAGTTCGTTTGAGTGAAACAGCATTTTATTTTTGAAAAACCGGAAATTTTGTTTGCGAATCTCCACGTTACAACATTTGGACGCCAGGTGGCTCTTATGATACGCCTGGCGCCATCTAATAAATGGGTATGGCGCTTAATAAGCGTCTGACAGTGTTTAAAACGGCGTTTAATAAACGTGTGGTGGCTGGAAAACCAGGTGAATTATGAACCAATTGGCTCGAAATTATTATTTATTTAAATGCTGACATTAAATAAAACAACACTACATAACTGCATAGAGACCTTGTATTGTCCATCGTTTTCTAGCCACATGCTAAGTTGCTAACTCTACATATTCCACGGTCCTCGAGGTTGTGGCCAGAAGACATTAACAAATACTAGGATGTTTTTAAAGGTCCTGTATCATGAAAAATCTACTTTTGGGAGCTTTTAACCATGTTGTGATGCTATTTCTTTATTTAAAAGACCTCCAGAGTGGTTTTTGGCTTAATTCGTGCATTCCCGAGTAATCCTCCTGAAACCTGCGCTCTGAGCAGCTGCTTTACTCGCTCATGTAAAATGGCTGAATTGAGCCTCTCTACGTCACAGTGTTTTATCAGGAAGTTCCTGACCAATCCCTGGTGCCCCTGTAGTAGGTACGAGGCGAGCTGCGAGAGTCCGAAACAATTTGTCAGGAGCTCATCACGACAGATGTCGAACCTACAGCTCAGTGTTCCCACACTTCAACCCCCTGCTGCTCTTTATTAGCATGAGCTGCTAATAAAGACTTATCAACTCGACCCTGCTAATCACATGTCAGTATGAATCCAGCTTTACAGCTGAGCTCCATGTCACCGCGGCCCGTCCCACCACCGGATAAAAGACGCAGTCACTCACCCTGTCAGCATTCCGTTTGCCACGAGCTCCTGTTAGCCTCCGTGCTGCTTTATCCGCCTCATTAATCCAGCCTCCGTCCTCAGACCTGTCCCGGTCGATCTCTCTCTCTCTCTCTCTGTCCGCCTCGTTCTTGGCTGCCGATCTCGCAGTCAGCGACTACGGTCGCTGCCTCCAGAAACCCGCTCCTCGCTTACGACCTTTCTCACTTCACCCGTCTGATCCCAGTCTTTGTGTCATCTCCCGGGTCGGATCACATTCAGTCGCGAGTGGACCGTCCTTCCCTCCAGATGCTCCTCACCACCGAGCGTCCTCTGACAAATTAGCACCTCCATTTCGTTGTATTTCATTCTAAAAATTTCTCGTAGAAAATGTGCATTTGGCTGCGAGAGTTACAGTGTTTCTAAACAGACCAATCGCACTCACATTTGGGAGGCGGGGTTTTAGGTAAACTGAGCATTTTTACTTCCTGGTCACAGAATAACTTGAGAATATAAGTTATATTTCAGGACAAATGAAGTGAATTTGACTCAAACAGTAAGGTTTTATCATATATGTGCCGATCCCAGACGTTGAAAACTGTAAAATAGCATGATACAGTCCCTTTAAATGTACTAGCACTGTCGGACTACTTCATAAAGTCACATAGAACAAGTAAAACATTAAATAATTGCCAGGTGTTAAGCAAGCTTGTAAATTGACATTTACCGTTCCTAGAATCCTGCATGTCTCCTGCCGGCGATGTGTCTGGCGGGGCTCAATTCCACGTCACCAGCCAATAAAGAAAGGTCTTTTATTTCCAGTAGAAGGCCACGCCCGCGATGCAAGATTTAATTTTTTGTCTCTTTCAAAGAAAAAAATTGAAATTCAAACAAAATAATATGATGTGAATTATTGAATACTATGTTTTGTTTCTTTGACCACCTTTTTTTATTTAACAATAAAGACACAAAATAAACTCCATAATCTTCATTTAAGAAAGTGATCAACTGTCAGACACTCAACCAAATGTCTTTTCTCTTGATGCTTTGCAAAATAGAAAAATCGGTGTAATTCTCTTTTGTTTTCCTCCCTCAAATAATTTCATCATCTCTAACAACATAGATAAATATTTATGAGTACTGTAAAAAAAATGATGGACTGAGGCTAAACTAGTTTAATAAAGACATCTCAGAGACCAGTGTTTTCTTTCTGCTGGATTACATGAAAATGTTATTTCACTAAAAGGTCAAAACCCTCAGCACGAGTGGATCACAGAAGCAGCTGCATACATTTTTAGAAAAGTTGGATAAGATCCTCAAGTTCTGTAAAAAAAATTAAAAAGACTTTTGTAAAACCCAGCTCAAAAGCACTATCCAGCCTTATTCTTTGCAACTTACACCGTTTTAAGCTCTTATTGAATGGTTTAACACAGAATGAAGAGCAAGGAAACAAACTCTGTGCAGCCATGAAATTACCCTGATGGTTTGCTCTCCAGTGTCCTTATAGGATTCTTTACGGTCAATTTTCTGCTGTTTTTGTTAATTTACCTACATTTCTGTTACAGTCTGTGTATACAATCTTATTCATCCAAACTCATCCTCTTTTGTCTTTTCAACCTCTCTAACGCCTTTCAGGTCATCCATTACAACGGTTTACATTGAAGTGTTGCCCCCTAATAATCAGAGCGCCCCTCAGTTCCCATGGCAAATATACAACCTTGAGATCAGTGAAGCTATGAGGACTGGTGCTACATTGCTCAACCTGCAGGTACAAACATGTAACTTCACAGATGCAAAATCAGTGAGATCCTAGTTTGCTACAAATTTTTTTGACAGCAATACTGTTATACAGTGGACGAAAGTTATGTGCGCGACCTCAGTGCCCAGCAGTTTTGAGTATATAAGCTTTCGTTGTGTGCATTTATTCGTTGGTGGTCATTTGGACTGTAAACACGAGTAGCAGTGTTCAGTATTGATAACAGATAATCAGAAATTATGTAATAATGTAATTACAATATCTTAGGAGAATAAAACTCTCAAACAAAATGAGTTATATACTCGTAGAGTGGATTCAATATGACACTATAAGTAGCAGATACATGGACGCAACAGTAACGGCACAGATTATGTTACAGTTAGTAACAAAACAGTTTTCTATATCGGATATTAAGAACTTATGATCGGGCACTAAAAACTCAGAATAAATGTTAAATTTGACACTATTTCACACTGAAGAAGTCTGTGAATAATTTTTTGTGACCCTCTGACAGCTTCAGTCAGACCAGACATGCGCGCGTGAACGACAGAGCAGCCGAGTTCCAGGCACATGACAGCAACAGTGTGTGGGAAAACACCAGAGGTGGTGCACGATCAAGCAGCTAGCGAGAAATAGCAGGATTCAGTGAGATGTATATATTCAAATGTTTTGTGTATATATCCATCGGAGCTGTGCATATAAGTGTATGGATTTTCTATGACGCAGGAACGTGCCCAGCAGTTTTGTGCATATAAGCATGTTGTGCATATATGCGTTGTGCACATAACCGTCATCCATGGTATTAATAAAATGCAATTTTTTTTTTTTTTTGTCTTTTAATTGGCTGAAATACTCATTTCACGTACAGAACAGATGCTTATTGTCATTGTCTAGTTAAATACAATAAAATACAGTTAGGTGCCTTATTGGTCTCACTTTCCTTCTAAGGCACTGGATCGAGAGGGTGACCCCATAGTGTATAACATCCAGAGTGGAGACATGACTGGAAATTTTGCACTGCAGCAGAGGTAAGTTTTTAATGTGCAGTTCATGTTGAATCATGTTTGCACAAAAATCTATAGCTGCCATGGACTTTCTGAAACACATGGGAATGGAATGGAATGGGTCCGAAGTGTATCTGTGTGTAATTAATAGTGGCCAGAATTTTAGTATTCAATTTGGGCTTGGCCAAATGCTTCACACGGACATACTCAATCACTCTCCAACATGCACACACTTTCTACACATATGCATAAACTCTGAAGGCTTTTGTTGTTTTTAGAATTTATTATTTAATCATTTTTTTGTGGAAATGCAGTGCTGGAATAAAATACTTCTCGACAGGAAAGGGAAAAGAAAGAAGTGTGAGCAATAAAGGACTATAAATGGGCTAAACTACAATGATGTGCAAGGAAGGAAGGACAGAAGGACGGACGGAGTTAAAGAGGCCCTTCCATTAAAAACAGTTTTTCTGAAGTTCCTGTTGAATATTTTAGCTCCACAGGTGTCCTTCCCTTATAGTGGGTGTGAAAACAAGTCAACAACTTCTCTTTCAGTTTTTGTCTCTCAAACTACGCAGGTGGCGATAACACCCGAGTTTACCCGAGTCCGAACGGCCTGTATCTGTTTGTCACAACTCCTTTGTTCATTAGTTTTAGGCAGCTCCCACAGTTGAAACCATGCCTAGCATGCGTCTCACTAAAAAGCTGTAGCATAATACTAACAAACAGGAAGACACGACGTTTGACATTGCCATGCGCAGCAGGGCAGGAAACAGTATAACTTGCTCTGATAGGCTAGTTTGTTAGCCAATCAGAGTCCAGCAAACAATGAATATGAACGAGCTGCTGATGAAGCAGCCTGATGGAAGGAGCCGAAACCACTCGAATTTTAACGCAGACAGATTGAAAGGTCTGTTAATAAGTGTTTCCTGACGTTTTTTAGATATAAAATGTTTCATATTACTGGTTAATACTTAAGAAATTACCACAAAGTCCTGGAATGTGTATGAAATGGCCTCTTTAAGATTATTCTACAACAAGTAATAGTGTAGTTATTGCACACTTTATAGTTATTACTTTATTAGTATTATGAAAAAGAGTCTTAAAGGAGTTTAGATCCAAAATCTTAACTCAGCTTAAAACAGGAGTGCAAATGTAAAGCCCCTAAACACTAATGACAACAGTAGCTACGTTTACATGCGCCAAATTTCCCCAATCTGATTAAAATCTTGGTTGATCGGAATTCCCAAATCCCCGTTTACATGGACACTAACTGAAATGATCTGATCATGCCATGAGTACACATGCACCAAGCACTCAATCAGGTTAAATGAGTTGGGCATTCGCACAGCGAGTTGTCTTTCCGGGGGAAGAAAAAAAAGTAAACAAACTCCGTCCTTTCTGCGCGTCTTTTCCTCCCCATCGTGTGCTCGAGTTGACTCACGTTATCCCCAATATGGACCTTCTGCGGGCGATTACCTTTATGATTGTTTTTTTACTGGTCGCATTAACCAAGCTAGAGGCTGAATACATATTGCTACTGCTCCTCCACCCCAGGAGAGCTGGATGACAGGATGACTGCACCAGCAGACCACTTCTGTTTACTTCCCGCTATGTTTTCTACTTGGGTCTGCGAAAGCGGAAAGACGTCACGCTGAAGTTGTACGCATGCGCAGTGGGCTTTTTTCACCCTTTCTTTCCGAATGGGTGTATACATGCACGTCTGTCCGAATGAAGATCGGACAAAACCACCCCTCTCGATCGGAAGTAAATTTCATTCTGATCAGGCTGCATTCTGATTGACATGTTTACATGATGTTTTTTTTTCCGATTGGGCATTTATTCCGATTAAATGTGCCCATGTAAACGTAGCCCATGTATGTACTTCTGGTATGTACCACGGATGTACTTCCTGCAACAACTGAGGAAGTTTAACCTCCCGACATCAATGATGGTACATTTCCACTCCTCCATTATTGAGTCAATCCTCACCTCCTCCATCACCATCTGGTAAACTGCAGCTACAGCCAAGGACAAGGGCCTACTGCAGCATATCTGCTCTACTGAGAAGGTGATTGGCTGGAACCTTCCTTCCCTCTAGGACCTGTACACTTCCAGGGCTCTGAAGAAGAAAGGTTGTGGCTGATTCCTCTCATCCAACATTTTTCCACATGAAAACATTTATGGTTTCCTAATGATTTTACACTGGTTGGAATGCCAATTTTTAAAAGCGGAGTGTTTGCTCACCCCTGGCTTTTGTAACCATCCCACATGCATGCGCACTCAAACACAATATTTTAATTTCTCCCCTGTCTTGATGCCAAACTGGCCGGATATGTCATATTTAGACGCCGCAAGGTAATGCTGCTGCAGGAGCCCCCCCCCCACTTATTCAGTCCAATGATAGAACTAACCAGCAATGCTAGCTGAGAGCTAACATACTTTATCTGCACAGTAAATTACAGCTACTTATACATGCTTGAGTGAGCTTACTTAAGGCTAACTGGCCAAGCTAACACTGTTTCTGCACAGTTTAACACTGGAACTCCCACGGCCGTCATTTTGATGTTTTTTGTTTTTTTTTCCTATATTAATCCCTCGTGGGGAAATTTGACTTTGGATTTGACCCATCCTCACCGTAAGGTGAGGAGCAGAGGACAGCCATATTGAACAGTGCCCTAGGTACAGTTGCGGGGTACAGTATCTTGCCCAAGGATACTTCGACACGTAACCTCTTGCCAGGACACAGGATCAAGCTCCGGTCCCGATCAGAGGGTGACCTCCTTCCCGACAGACTGCTGCCACCCCGAGGCAGCGGCAAGTTCAATATCTTGCCTAAGGATACTTCGGATGAGTGACAGCGTCACTGTTGCCTAGCAGAGTGCTCACTTTGGTCACAGGCTTTCCCATCTAAAAAAATTATAAAATGGATAGTTTTGGATAAAAGATGTCGGCAAAACAGGCACTAAAAGTGCCTTAGATACTTGACGATGCTGATTCAGGCGGAGAGGGAGAAGCTGATGACAGCTGGTCAGAAGGAAGCCGCACAGATTCTGAAAGCATCAAAAGTCAGTCCGCAGTCAGCTTACCACAAAAAGAGAAGCAGGAGAGGGGAAAGAATGGTACAGCGTGGATGGTAGACCAGGGAGAAAACAGAGGGAGACATCCCAGCCAGAACTTACTGTCCGAGGCCATGGGACTGCGCACACCAAGCGCTACACCCAGGATCCACTCATCGCCTTTCACTGTTTAGTTGACTAAAGCATGCTTGTGCACATGCACGACTGTACCAAGGCAGAAGCTCAAAGGGGTTTTGGGAAGATTTGTGGGACTTGAATGTGGATGAGCTTTAGTTGCTTTCATTTATGTGCGGGGAGTACAGGGGAAGAAAAATGGGGAGTTGAAGTGCGAATTCGCAAAGTTGTGATTAATTTATTAAACTTTTCTCCAATGTACACCTTTTGTTGTTATTTTAAAAACACATATAAACACATATATTGCAGAGTTATGATAAAATAATATTTTCATACCATATTATTAGGTCCACTTATCCAAAATGAAATAATTTAACTATTTTACAATGTGAAGTTATCACCAGTCACGCATCCCATTGGCTAGAATGCCAGCTGACAAACTGACTGCCAATGGTAGTTCTTGTCACGGTCTCGCTAGGAGAGGTTTGACCCAATTGCAGACTCATACGCAGACACAAGCTCAGGTGAAAAAGGTGAAGGTTTATTTACAAAGTGAGCAATGTGAAATGTACAAAGATGATTATTTTCTGGGATCTCTGGGACGGGGAAGGAGAGAAACAGTTAGTAAATGACGCACGAGGACACACGAAGGAAATGTTCACAGAAGGAGAAACACTCACGGGAGGGCTGATGATGATGGACACAGGGGAAGGCAGGTCCAGTGGTGTGTCTGAATGGAGATGGAGTCCGGGAGGTGTGTGTGTCGGATGAGCGGCTGGAGAGCTGGCAGGCTGACGGCGGAGATGAATCAGAAAAGTCCGGGGAGAGTCACGATGAGAGACACGGGAGGTTACGAGGAGTGCAGGTGGGCTCAGGTGAAACACAGGGGGTAATCCACAGTAAACACAGAGATAATCCAGGGGGGCACAGAGAGACTCAGGAACACGGGAACTCGGAGGAAGGTTGCACGGGAGGACGGAGGAGTGAGAGCTCTGGATGGAGTCCTGGAGAGAAGACAGGTTACTCTGCAACAGCAACGAGGAAACTCGGAACATAAACTATTTAGTTACTCAGAAACTCGGAAGAACAACAACACAAGGAAACTCGGAAGGACGGCTGAAGGTTCGTTTACCGTTTAGGTCAACAACCAGGCGTTGACTGAGAGTCTGCCTGCAGCTTAAGTACAGCTCTCACTCCTCATCAGTCCTGATCTCCGCCAGCTGTGATCAATCAGCCTGCTCTGCTCTCCACGAAGATGACATCTCTGAGAAGAGAACTCACCCGACACAGAAAACCCACAACACAGACACAGAGCACTGGACATGACAGTTCTAGTAGTAATAAAATAATGGGAGTCTGAGTGTTAAGGCAATCACCAAGTCTGCAGTGTTCTGTTTTCTTTTACGTGGACAAAAAAAGAGTTATCCCTCATCTAAGTGTCAATGCAGGTTCTTTATGGCCAAATTTTGGTAGTTTGGTGCTCTGAAGCAGTTGTTTGAATTGCCAACTCCGCCTTTTTCGCTGTGCCAAATTTACCGTATTAGGCGACCTACATTAGTGCCCACTATTTGCTGGTAGATGTAGACATAATGCCATTGTAGTGCATAGCAAAATCAACATTTTATTATATTTTAATTAAATATATTTTCAAGGCAATACTGTACTTTCATTCTGCACCCCTCTAAATGCCCCGTGGAGGTACTATTATTTTTTTAAATGTAGCTTTTTGTGAAATTGCTCCATATTCAACCTTTAATAATTTTTCAATGTGTTTTTAACCATAACTGTTTTATGCAAATACTTGAAAAGCTTTTCCTTAGAACCTGTCCTTGTACAGGTTCTTGCAAAGTTTTTGCACAGAAAATTCTTGATCCCTGAAATAATCAGGGAAAATATCCTCCAGTTGGTTAACAATCAGTGACTATGCGTGGAAAACTCATGATCTATATTAGCTTCTCGTTTAAAATGGTGATTTTCTTTGTTTATATTTCTGTTGATGTTTTGTTAAGTTTTTCAAATAAGGTATTGGTTGTTAACCAAAACTCATTGTGTTCTTCCTTCAGTTCAGGGTATTTAACTCTGGATAATCCTCTGAACAGGGAGCATCTGGACTATTACACCTTGGTGGTCACAGCTTCAGATGGACATCCAGGCGGTGTAAGAGACTCAGCTTTCAACTTCACCCCACAACATCGTCACACAAATATTAACAGTTTTTCTTTAGTCTATTTATAAGCCAAAATAAGCCAAACAGCTGTTGTAAGTAAAATGCCATGATGTGAATCTTTTGTATTTAGTAAAAAAAGGGGAAATATAGGGAATTTTAGACATACTTAGCATTCAGCTATAATTATTTAATAAGTCACTTACAATATATCAGTACTTAAAATGAGACCCCAAATCCCCAATGAGTTAAAAAGAAAAGATGACATAGATGTAGAGCGAGAGTAATGAAAGAGAAATGGGAAGTTTAAACCTTCTTTTCCATAAGTTATGAAGCAAAATGTTTGATCCCTTGTCAATAATAGGGATGAATTTGACACAGTAGCTACGTTTACATGGGCACATTTAATCGGAATAAACGCCCAATCGGAAAAAAAAGACGTCATGTAAACATGTCAACCCGAATGTTTTGATCCGATGCAGCCCGATCAGAATGAAATTTCCTTCCGATCGAGAGGGGTGGTTTTGTCCGATCTTCATTCGGATAGACGTGCATGTATACACCCGTTCGGAAAGAAAAGGTGAAAAAAGCCCACTGCACATGCGAACAACTTCAGCGTGACGTCTTTCCGCTTTCGCAAACCCAAGTAGAAAACATGGCGGGAAGTAAACAGAAGTGGTCTGCTGGTGCAGTCATCCTGTCATCCTGCTCTCCTCTCCTGTGGTGGAGGAGCAGTAGTAATATGTATTCAGCCTCTAGCTTGGTTAATGCGACCAGTAAAAACCCAAACATAAAGGTAATCACCCGCAGAAGGTCCATATTGGGGAAAACGTGAGTCAGCTCGAGCACACGATGGGGCGGGAAACACGTGCAGAAAGGACAGAGTTTGTTTACTTTTTTTTCTTCCCCAGGAAAGACAACTCGCTGTGCGCATGCTCAACTCATTTAACCTGATTGAGTGCTTGGTGCATGTGTACTCATGGCATGATCAGATCATTTCAGTTAGTGTCCATGTAAACAGGGATTTGGGAATTCCGATCGACCAAGATTTTAATCAGATTGGGGAAATTTGGCGCATGTAAACGTAGCTACTGACAAGGACCCAACCAGAGTATCAGGAATGTGTTTTATACAGAAGCACTTAAGGCACAGTAGAAAAAAGAATTCCCACTATCTAAGTCTGACTAACTTTGTTTTACCTCCAGTCTTTTTGTCGTGAAAGGCCAGAAAAACAAACAAGAGTGAGATGAAATAGTACATCTTTTTTCTAAAGGGTTCTTTTCCATTCAAAAATACTTTTTTAAAACAGTAAATGTAAATAGATTTTCCCCCATACTTATTTGTTAGCCAAACAGCCCTGAAGGACAAGAGATTTTTTTTTTGTATTTACTTTGGTAATACCTATTCCAGCCACAAAGGGACGAATGCAACTCTAACCCTCCCTGATATCAACTACTTTTGAATTAGCTGAAACAAACAAGAAGACTTTGTCACCTTCTTCCAGGTCAGTAAAGTAAAGTAAATGTCATTTAAAGTGTAACTGAACCCATAATAATAAAAAACCCTCCCCAGTCAATGTTTAAAAAATGCTGTGAAAATGGGTGGAGCCAGAGCCAGGATAAACAGAGGGGCATGGCTAAGTGTGGAGGAAGGGTGGGGGGGTGATCAGGAGAACATTGACAGTTAGCTTAATCTGACACTGAAAAACGGTCAGTGACGAAAGCAACGTTGGCAGTTTTGTGTCTGATTTATCTTTTGAGGTGGATGATTTCTGTCCTCCATCATCACCAGAGGTAGAGGGAGGCTTTAAGAAGCCCAGCCGTATCAGTTCAAGCCTATCCATCTACTCATCCATTCTCCTCCACTTATCCAGGCTGGGTTTTGGGGGCAGCTGCCTGAGCAAGGAAGCCCAGACTTCCCTCTCCCCACCTACATTAGCGAGATCCTCTGGAGGAATCTCGAGGCATTCCCGAGAGACTTATAGTCCATCCAGCGCATTCTGGGTCTTCCCACAATGCCCAGAAAACCTCACCAGGGAGAAAAAACACTAGATCAGTGTTTCCCAACCCTGGTCTTCAAGGCACACTGTCCTGCATCTTTTAGATGTTTCCTTGCTCCAACACAGCTGAGTTAAATGAGCAAAATACCAGACAACAAAAGCCAAGTTATCAGGTAATTTGCTCATTTAACTCAGCCGTGTTGGAGCAGGGACACATCTAAAACATGCAGGACAGTGTGCCTTGAGGACCAGGGTTGGGAAACACTGCACTAGATGACTCAACAATGGAGTCGAATGTGCGCAAGCAGTGGCCATCTTACGATGGGCAGCTCCCTCACTCATCAGTGTTTATGGTAAATGGCGTGTACTTGTATAGCGTTTTACTCAGGTCCTACGACCCCCAAAGCGCTTCACACTACAGTTTTTTTGTCATTCACCCAGTCACACACACACTCACACGTTTGGTGATGATGAACTACACACGTTTGTAGCCACAGCTGTCCTGGGACACACACTGACAGAGGCGAGGCTGCCAGACACTGGCGCCGCCGGACCCTCCGGCCACCACCAAAAACAGTCCTGTTGTTTTTACTAACTTTTTACAAGATGTCTATGTCCTGGACGAATGAGAACCTACACAAACGATTGTGAATTTCGAAAACCATAAACTGTTGCATTTTTCAGTCACTTTGTTAACGCATCAAAATTAGGTTTTCCTTATCAGAAAGGGTGTGCTCACTGTCACACAGCTGTGCACGCTTCCAACACTAGAAAAGATGGGGAACTACGTCTGGCTCAGTGCCATACTCTCTTTACTCTCACTGCCGTTACCTCATGGAACTGTTACATACACTGTACACGTTCACCTAATGCACTCAAATAACCAGTGATATGAGTGAGAGAAGAAAGAAGGCTGCTTTTCACTGCCTCAATAGCGCAAAATGCTGCCCTGAACTAAGAAAAGTGTTCATTTGTATTTTATTAACTGGATGTTCTTCAGCACAAAATTCAAACAGGGTTCCCTTCATGTCACATTCTGCGCTGCAAAGTACGCATGTAAGCTGTTACTGGTGTGACATTATGGAACAAATCAAAACTTTTAAGCAGCTCTCCATGTGAAAGAAGATAACTGAGTCCTTGTAGAGAGCTGTTTATCTTGTTCCCACATATTAACTCGTGTGTAACACATCAGTGCATTAGCAATACATGGTCACGAGTGTCAGTGTCACCAGACAGTTACAACCTGCTTAAACGTGACATTGGATTTACGTGGTTAATTACGTAAATTAATTTTGGTGCTAAGTCCAACATTCCAACTAGCTTAGATTTACTGCTAGGAAAAACTTCTCAGAGACTTGACAAACAACACATTATCTTGTGTCATTATAACTTTGTAAACATTTCATTTATACTTATGGATTAAATTTCAGTCAAAATGTTCTAACCTTTAGAGCAGAAAATGCCAGCATAAATCTTCACTTTGTGTAACTGACCTTTCGCTGGCCCCGCCCCCAAAATGGCCATTGCCCAATCACTCAACCGTTACTTTGTGAGCAGGTCCAACAAACATTAATTTTGAACAAGATAGTGAAGCGATGCGCCACCATCTACTAACTACTGACTAGATGTCAGGTGGAGCTTGGTGCATCCCGAGAGGTGGCGCAGTCCATCCACGGATGAGCTTGAGTCAGCTCAGGATTGCCACCGGCTGCTAGTAATGCAGGGGCCGAGCTTTGGAGGTGCTGGCAGCTGGGAGTGCTCGCTGGCTGCGCAGAAGGCTGGCTGCAAGCAGATGGATGCCACTCAGCAGATCTGGAAGGGGTTGTTGGCTCTGAGGGGGTTCACACACCTGTCCAAGCAGTTTCTCCACCCACAAGGCGTAACAGAAACTTCCTCGGACACCCACAATGTTGTTATCGATTCAAAATCACTAGTTCAGATTAGGAAACTTACCACACAAAATGCTCTGCTATTTGCTGCTCAGAAGAGCACAAAACAGTTCATCGGGTCCGAGTCGAAGAGGACAGAAAAACGGCATGGGTTTAATTTAGTCATGGTAGTAGTGCCCCTGCTACAGTTGGCAAAAAAACGACCTGTTGCCATTGAAGAGCTAACACCGTTACCGGAGCCGAGCTGCTGCTAATGAAGAAGAGCTAACACCGTTACATCTCTTACTGAGTCAAACTGGTAAGCTTGAAGAAATGCATTGTTAACAGACACAGCAAAACTACACAGATACACGAGTAAATGTCAGACTAAGCTTTAAATAACGTGCTGTTGGAGTCTTCAGGCTCAAAGTTCCTGTGTCTAAAGTTTTTAGTCACATTTTAAGTCTACTTCTTGGCACTGCAACACTTGCTTATCATTAATTGCAGTGTAATCGGCTGTTTATTTACCAGCACCACTAAAGTCTCAGATGTCTCGCGATGTCTCTCAGGGCTTAGAGCTGCTAGGCTGCCAACTGCCCTGCCCACCTGAAACAGAGCATTCCAAAATGAGGTGAGATGAGACGAGTTTGGGAACAACAGTTGAACGCTCAAAAAAGACCAATTTGAACAATGCGTGGCTTTTACATGTCATTGAGTTGTAAAAGAAATAATTCAAAGTGTGTGAAAAGTGCATAATATGGGATCTTTAAGTCCATGAATGTCGGTATCTGTTTGGTGAGTGTGTGCTGCATCTCCTGCGCATTGGCCTGCGGTGGAATGTAGACATCCACCAGAATGAATGAAGTGAACATGGGGATGGGGGAATAAATTGGTTTACAGTTAATATGAAGAAAATTTCCAGACAGGGAGAGCAGTGCTGCTGAATCACTGTCACATTGTTACATCCGCTACTGTTGATAACGAAACAGGTTCGTTATCCATTGGCTACTTTATTTCAGGCCCCACCAGGTCTATGATTTTTGAATATTATAACTTTTTCTTTTGGAAACAATAAGTACAAGACCGTTACAAGTCGATAAAATGATTTAAAAGTAAATTTGACCTCTAAATTTTCTACAAAATCATCTATACCAAGGAAAGGAAAACTACTCCAAGAACAAGCTGAAACTGAAGTGAATTGCACCAGTGGCCTGGCAGAGCATCACCAGGGATGAAACCCAGCATCTGGTAATGTCTTTGCGTTCCAGACTTTAGGCTGTAATTGACTGCAAAGGATTTTTCAACCAAGTATTAGACAGTAGCTACGTTTACATGCGCCAAATTTCCCCAATCTGATTAAAATCTTGGTTGATCGGAATTCCCAAATCCCTGTTTACATGGACACTAACTGAAATGATCTGATCCAGCCATGAGTACACATGCACCAAGCACTCGATCAGATTAAATGAGTTGAGCATGCGCACAGCGAGTTGTCTTTCCGGGGGAAGAAAAAAAAAAAAACAAACTCCGTCCTTTCTGCCCGTCTTTTCCTCCCCATCGTGTGCTCGAGCTGACTCACGTTTTCCCCAATATGGACCTTCTGCAGGTGATTACCTTAATGTTTGGGTTTTTACTGGTCGCATTAACCAAGCTAGAGGCTGAATACATATTGCTACTGCTCCTCTGCTACAGGAGAGGAGAGCAGGATGACTGCGCCAGCAGACCACTTCTGTTTACCTCCCGCTATGTTTTCTACTTGGGTCTGCGAAAGCGGAAAGACGTCACGCTGAAGTTGTACGCATGCGCAGTGGGCTTTTTTCACCCTTACTTTTCGAATGGGTGTGTACATGCACGTCTATCCGAATGAAGACCGGACAAAACCACCCCACTTGATCGGAAGGAAATTTCATTCTGATCAGGCTGCACCGGATCAAAACATTCTGATTGACATGTTTATATGACGTCTTTTTTTTCCGATTGGGCGTTTATTCCGATTAAATGTGCCCATGTAAACGTAGCTAGTGAAAGTTTGATTTATGATTATTATTCTGTCCCATTACTTTTGGTCCCTTAAGTGTAACTTTCCCCCCCCTTCCCGGATACAGTCTGAGATTTAAAAAATAACACGATAAATGGGAGTGACTGTTGGACTAAGGAGGCATGGCATTCTGTGCTGCGACTGACATGTCACTCTGACTGACACACACCAGAGAGGGACAGGTGAAATTGAGGAATATTTGGATGAGACGAGCAGCTCTGATCCGTATCGTTTCGAGCCGATAGTTCGCCCTGAAGCGGATTGGCGTATTAGAATGAGGCTCCTCTCTACTGGTACACTGTTAGCCAACGCTATTAGCTCCAGTTATATCGTGTGACTCAGCAAACAAGGGCAGCTGTGCGCGCGACCGCACTACCGTTTCAAGCCAATGGTTCGTACTGCAGTGGCTTCAGCATCTTAGAATGAAAAATCTTAGAAAAGATCAAAGCAAAAGTAAAATTTTGATTAGCTTGTGTAATATATGTGACACTGCCTCATAAGGCTGCGCGCGCGACCACTGCACATTATTGTCTGCAACAAAAGCATGCTTCAGAGAGGTGTCCAAGGTATAAATCAAAGTATCTCAGCATGAAGAGAAAACCCTCCAGTAATGTGCTAAAAACATGTTTTCACAGAATCACAAACACTAAAATGAACTCTGATAATGGCCGTATACACTTCCTGTTCAAACTCACTCACTACTGAGCAGAGGTGTGGCTGAGATGCTGCTCTTTTTATATTCAATAGCGGCAGAATCATGACATCCCAAATAAAGAAAATAAGTTTTCAGCCAATAGCAATGCCTGATCCAATTCAAGTGCAGTGACACGTTTTAAACCTGAAGAGGGTGGCGGTTTTTGGCATAATATATATAGTTTTATTAAAAAAAAAATCGCAAAAATACTAAAAGCAAGACCCAGAAATGTAGGCAGGACTATTAAACACTCATTTATAGAGTTTATCAGCAAAAAAAAAAGTTGATTTGGGGATAAGTTGCACTTCAAAAGTTCATGCAGCATAAACACTGTTTAATGAGCGAGCGAGCTGCCTATGGTAAGACGGCTGCCGCTTGCGCACGTTCGACTCCATTGGCAAACAGCAGTGAAGAGCCATCCAGTGTTTTGCCTCCCGGACGTCTCCCTGGCGAGGTGTTCTGGGGACATTCCACCGAGAGGAGGCTCAGGGGCAGACCCAGGGTGAGCTGGAGGAATGTCTCTCGGCTGTCCCGGCAATGCCTCGAGATTCCCCCGGAGGAGCTGGCTGATTTGGCCAGGGAGAGGGAAATCTGGGCTTCCCTGCTTAGGCTGCTACCCCAGTGACCCGGCCCGGATAAGTGGAGGAGAATAGATGAATGGCTGGATTTGCTCAAACTGATACTACTTGGGGCCGCTGGGCTCCATAAAGTCTCGGAGGAGAGAGAACATCTATCTCAAAAGATTGAGTCATAAAACTGCTAATGTCGCTTCAGTCACTGTCCATGTACAAACCCCCCCCCGGCGCTCATACTCCACACTTAGCCATGCCCCTCTATGCTTACTGGCACTGCCCACAATTGGTAGCATTGTCTGGGGAGAGATTATACTTTTTTATGGGGTTTCGTTGCACTTTAAGCGGACCAAAGCTTAGGAGCATATCTAATCTAATATTTGATTATTTATTTATTTTGAAAACATGGGGAAAGAATATTCTCAGATGCCCTAGTTGGTTAGTAGGATACAATTCAGAAACCACCATCTGTGACACCATGAAGGTACAATTTGTATTGTTTCTTTCCCAATGGTTTAAAGTTTTTTTTAAAGTTGACAAAACAACCAGACTGCTGCAAATTAGCTAGTAATATTAATAGTAATATTAATATTAGTAATATTAATTAATA
>SSNP01000205.1:424949-450513 GCA_006937955.1 Pachypanchax playfairii
ACGCTCAAAAAAGACCAATTTGAACAATGCGTGGCTTTTACATGTCATTGAGTTGTAAAAGAAATAATTCAAAGTGTGTGAAAAGTGCATAATATGGGATCTTTAAGTCCATGAATGTCGGTATCTGTTTGGTGAGTGTGTGCTGCATCTCCTGCGCATTGGCCTGCGGTGGAATGTAGACATCCACCAGAATGAATGAAGTGAACATGGGGATGGGGGAATAAATTGGTTTACAGTTAATATGAAGAAAATTTCCAGACAGGGAGAGCAGTGCTGCTGAATCACTGTCACATTGTTACATCCGCTACTGTTGATAACGAAACAGGTTCGTTATCCATTGGCTACTTTATTTCAGGCCCCACCAGGTCTATGATTTTTGAATATTATAACTTTTTCTTTTGGAAACAATAAGTACAAGACCGTTACAAGTCGATAAAATGATTTAAAAGTAAATTTGACCTCTAAATTTTCTACAAAATCATCTATACCAAGGAAAGGAAAACTACTCCAAGAACAAGCTGAAACTGAAGTGAATTGCACCAGTGGCCTGGCAGAGCATCACCAGGGATGAAACCCAGCATCTGGTAATGTCTTTGCGTTCCAGACTTTAGGCTGTAATTGACTGCAAAGGATTTTTCAACCAAGTATTAGACAGTAGCTACGTTTACATGCGCCAAATTTCCCCAATCTGATTAAAATCTTGGTTGATCGGAATTCCCAAATCCCTGTTTACATGGACACTAACTGAAATGATCTGATCCAGCCATGAGTACACATGCACCAAGCACTCGATCAGATTAAATGAGTTGAGCATGCGCACAGCGAGTTGTCTTTCCGGGGGAAGAAAAAAAAAAAAACAAACTCCGTCCTTTCTGCCCGTCTTTTCCTCCCCATCGTGTGCTCGAGCTGACTCACGTTTTCCCCAATATGGACCTTCTGCAGGTGATTACCTTAATGTTTGGGTTTTTACTGGTCGCATTAACCAAGCTAGAGGCTGAATACATATTGCTACTGCTCCTCTGCTACAGGAGAGGAGAGCAGGATGACTGCGCCAGCAGACCACTTCTGTTTACCTCCCGCTATGTTTTCTACTTGGGTCTGCGAAAGCGGAAAGACGTCACGCTGAAGTTGTACGCATGCGCAGTGGGCTTTTTTCACCCTTACTTTTCGAATGGGTGTGTACATGCACGTCTATCCGAATGAAGACCGGACAAAACCACCCCACTTGATCGGAAGGAAATTTCATTCTGATCAGGCTGCACCGGATCAAAACATTCTGATTGACATGTTTATATGACGTCTTTTTTTTCCGATTGGGCGTTTATTCCGATTAAATGTGCCCATGTAAACGTAGCTAGTGAAAGTTTGATTTATGATTATTATTCTGTCCCATTACTTTTGGTCCCTTAAGTGTAACTTTCCCCCCCCTTCCCGGATACAGTCTGAGATTTAAAAAATAACACGATAAATGGGAGTGACTGTTGGACTAAGGAGGCATGGCATTCTGTGCTGCGACTGACATGTCACTCTGACTGACACACACCAGAGAGGGACAGGTGAAATTGAGGAATATTTGGATGAGACGAGCAGCTCTGATCCGTATCGTTTCGAGCCGATAGTTCGCCCTGAAGCGGATTGGCGTATTAGAATGAGGCTCCTCTCTACTGGTACACTGTTAGCCAACGCTATTAGCTCCAGTTATATCGTGTGACTCAGCAAACAAGGGCAGCTGTGCGCGCGACCGCACTACCGTTTCAAGCCAATGGTTCGTACTGCAGTGGCTTCAGCATCTTAGAATGAAAAATCTTAGAAAAGATCAAAGCAAAAGTAAAATTTTGATTAGCTTGTGTAATATATGTGACACTGCCTCATAAGGCTGCGCGCGCGACCACTGCACATTATTGTCTGCAACAAAAGCATGCTTCAGAGAGGTGTCCAAGGTATAAATCAAAGTATCTCAGCATGAAGAGAAAACCCTCCAGTAATGTGCTAAAAACATGTTTTCACAGAATCACAAACACTAAAATGAACTCTGATAATGGCCGTATACACTTCCTGTTCAAACTCACTCACTACTGAGCAGAGGTGTGGCTGAGATGCTGCTCTTTTTATATTCAATAGCGGCAGAATCATGACATCCCAAATAAAGAAAATAAGTTTTCAGCCAATAGCAATGCCTGATCCAATTCAAGTGCAGTGACACGTTTTAAACCTGAAGAGGGTGGCGGTTTTTGGCATAATATATATAGTTTTATTAAAAAAAAAATCGCAAAAATACTAAAAGCAAGACCCAGAAATGTAGGCAGGACTATTAAACACTCATTTATAGAGTTTATCAGCAAAAAAAAAAGTTGATTTGGGGATAAGTTGCACTTCAAAAGTTCATGCAGCATAAACACTGTTTAATGAGCGAGCGAGCTGCCTATGGTAAGACGGCTGCCGCTTGCGCACGTTCGACTCCATTGGCAAACAGCAGTGAAGAGCCATCCAGTGTTTTGCCTCCCGGACGTCTCCCTGGCGAGGTGTTCTGGGGACATTCCACCGAGAGGAGGCTCAGGGGCAGACCCAGGGTGAGCTGGAGGAATGTCTCTCGGCTGTCCCGGCAATGCCTCGAGATTCCCCCGGAGGAGCTGGCTGATTTGGCCAGGGAGAGGGAAATCTGGGCTTCCCTGCTTAGGCTGCTACCCCAGTGACCCGGCCCGGATAAGTGGAGGAGAATAGATGAATGGCTGGATTTGCTCAAACTGATACTACTTGGGGCCGCTGGGCTCCATAAAGTCTCGGAGGAGAGAGAACATCTATCTCAAAAGATTGAGTCATAAAACTGCTAATGTCGCTTCAGTCACTGTCCATGTACAAACCCCCCCCCGGCGCTCATACTCCACACTTAGCCATGCCCCTCTATGCTTACTGGCACTGCCCACAATTGGTAGCATTGTCTGGGGAGAGATTATACTTTTTTATGGGGTTTCGTTGCACTTTAAGCGGACCAAAGCTTAGGAGCATATCTAATCTAATATTTGATTATTTATTTATTTTGAAAACATGGGGAAAGAATATTCTCAGATGCCCTAGTTGGTTAGTAGGATACAATTCAGAAACCACCATCTGTGACACCATGAAGGTACAATTTGTATTGTTTCTTTCCCAATGGTTTAAAGTTTTTTTTAAAGTTGACAAAACAACCAGACTGCTGCAAATTAGCTAGTAATATTAATAGTAATATTAATATTAGTAATATTAATTAATATGTTTTGTGTTTGTGTGTGCATGTGTCTAGACTTCCAATGCGACGGTGAACATAATTGTAACTGACGTTAATGATAATGACCCCATGTTCAGTTCTTCACTGCCAGTGAACCTCACTGTCACAGAGGAGCAGAGTCACGCGTTTGTTGGGGAGGTAAAGGTAGGAAGAAGCTCATACACACTCACGTAAATCATGCAACCAACAAACACAAAATACAATCTGTCTGAGACAGGAACTAGAGACGAGAGTTCCTGATTTATTGTTAATTTTTATTTTTATTTCCTTGCAGCTTCAACTCAGTCTTAATGCATGCTATTGTTTTTCTAATATAGAGTGACAGTATATGTGTTGGAGTTTTAGTGTGCACAAAAATGCCAGTTTGCTTATAAATTGCAATGACTTGATAACAACTTGATAACAACAACAGCAGGAGATCATTTCAAGTGACAAAAATCAAGTGACATCAAGATCTGTTCCTTTAACTCATTCAGTGCCAGCCACTTTCAGATTTCATACCCCTCTCAGTGCCAGAGATATGTAGCATTTTTACTGAATTTTGAAGACTCAGAATATTTTCTCCTAGGACTATGTGAATTCTGAAATCATCATCACAAAGAATTAGTCTTTCTTCTTTCAGCAGCAAAAAAAACATATTTCTACCTCTTTCTCTTATTTAGTAATCTGCAGTACAAAAGAGCAACTTTCATGAAAATACATGTTCCAGGAAAAAAAATAAAGAGATAAAGGGTGTTTTGTGTAAAGAGGTTTTTTAAGCACATCAGTAACTTAGATGTAAGTATTTCATGTTTCAATGATTCATGCAACATCTCAACTATGTTTTACTACTAAAAAAAGTAAAAGTTAAAAAGTACTTTTGATAGTTTTATGTATGAAAATAGTCATTTATAGACAATTTCAACATTTGAATAAAATGTAAGAAAAAAAGTGGCAGATATATGATTAGGATACTCTGTGTGTGTGTGTGTGTGTGTGTGTGGGTTTGTATTTCTGACCTCCTGGGGACCCGTTTCCTGACTTTTACTATCTTTCTGGGACCGAGGGTTCTTGTGGGGACCGAAGCCTGATCCCCATGAGGGGGACTCCCCTTTTTAGGGTTAGGGGTTAGGTTTATAGGTATGGTGTGAATAGAGTTTTAGTTAGTCTTAGGGTTAGTTATAGATCAGTAATGGTTAAGGTTAGGAAAAGGGTTTGGGTTAGGTATAAATCTAGTTACTAAAATCAATGGAAGTCAATGGACGGTCCCCATAAGGATAACAAGACACACTTGTATGTGTGTGTGTGTGTGTGTGTACGTGTGCGCGCATGTACACGTGTGAGTGCGCAACTTATTCAGTTCGTCCGTCCCCCATTCATTAGTTAGTCTATCAACCCTTACTGTGTGTTTTATGCAGCAAATCATTCTTTATTTTGGACCCTGCTGCCTTCAGAGGATTCTTACGGGAGATACTGGTCGAATGAATCCACCTCAGCTTCACTAGAATCACCAGAAGAACCTCAACACAAGGCTGAAGACATCACAAGCCCGAAAATGACGAGCTGGATCAAAAACCGCGCCACAGTCGACACAATACTTGTTCCGGGTATTCAACTGTTGTGCTGGAGGGATTTTATTTATGTAATCGACTCTACCACCTTCTCAATTCCATAAATTCTTTACTAGTTTGTAACTAGAAAAGTTCCTGAAGAAACTTTGAGAGGGATTGCCACTCTGTGCGGGACTCTGAAACCCTCAGCCAATCAGAAAGCTGCAATTGCTGACCCTGAGCATGTGTGATAGCTGAACGACGCTGCAAACATGATGACAAGGCTGAAAGAGTCCACTTAATATGGTAGTGTACTGGGGAAGTGTGATGAACTTAGAGATTTTCCCATAGAGTTACAAAGGGGGCATGGTTTATGGTGGATTCTGTTGCTATGGTAACCCAAAAATTAACACACGCATGATGGTTCAGTTCTCCTGGTAGACCCGGTCACTTTGATGCATGACATGTGTATCCACATCCCATAGAGTCTGCTGTGAGCTGACCGGGTGTGCTGATGGCAAATGGCGTTGCTATGGCAATACTGTAAAAGATATGGTAAAGTTGCTTCAATATGTTATAGACCATTGTCTACTGAGCACATAAAAATTGGAACGGCATCTGTAGGTCAAAGCATGTCCGCACAGTAAGCAATCAAAAAGGGTGAATTTGAGTAAATGCTGTTGCCATGGTAACCCAAAAATTAATGATCACATGATGGGTCACTTCTAATGTTCATGCCAATTGCTTTGATATATGACATGAGGTTACAAATCCTATTGTGGGCGCCATAGGCTCACTGGGTGTGTTTGATGGCGAATGGCGTTGCCATGGTAACACATATGTTAAAGTAGCTCATGTATGCTATAGACCAATGTCTACTAAATAGCAATACAGTGGAACGATGTCTGTAGGTCAAACTGTATTTGCACAATAATCTCTCAAAAAGCGTCCATTCTAAGTATAATATGGGCCATTTTAACAAGGTGTTTGAATAGGGGGCGTGGTTTTTGGTGGATCTTGTTGCCATGGTAACCCAAAATGCTTCAGAACCATGATAGGGTATCTCTGTTTAGCACCCCGGTCAGTTTGATGTGTCATACATGGGGTTGTGTCTGACAGATGGAGCTGCAGGGCATTTCGGGTGGTGTTTTTGGTCAACTGCATTGCCATGGTAACCCCAATCTTCATCAAAAACCCCTAATTTACTTCTCCTTCCTAAACTTATCAATTTGATGTATGACACGTCATCACAGGTGGTACTGTTTGTCCTGTGCGTAAAACGGGTGCTCCTTATGGCGTTTTGCATCACCACGGCCACGCGGTCTGAGTTTTGTACGAGATTTTTAAATCTAAAGTAGAACCATCCGAAATGAGGTGGAACGGTGTCCGTAGGTGAAAGTATGTTGTGGCAGTAAGCTCTTGAAAAATGTCACATTTTTTGGAGCGTTTTCTATTCATTTTCAATGGGAGGCTGTTTTTTTTGTGAATACCGAAACGCCATGAAACCAAGATCAATCACATTGGGTTTGTATGATATATGATACGCGTCATAAAGTTTTACGGTTTGGGCTGGGGGGCATTTCGGGTGCACGTTTTGGCGTGCTGCGTCACCATGGTAACTCGGATCTGAAATAAAAGTAATTTGAATGAGCCGGTCGATTTGATGTATGACCGCTTGGATCCGTCGCTCTGTTCGGGCCGCATTAACGTCTACGGAAGAATAATAAATATATAAATTAGTGCTGTCAAACGATTAAAATATTTAATCGCGATTAATCGAATTTATGTCCAAGTTAATTCGCAGTTAAGCTTGATTAATCACACATTATCTAGTTCAAGTGTCCCTTGATTTCTTTTTTGTCCCAGTTATTTTTTTTTCTCATTTTAATGCTCTTATGGAAGAGTGGATCGGCTTGCTTTGTGCAAATGTTTTTATTGAAAAAAACCACTGGCATATACCTAAATTCAACAGTCATTCACAGTTGGAGAAAACACACAATATAACACTGTTCAACAGAAGGCTGAAGAAAAAAGTGTCACATAAGCCATCTCTTCAACAGGGATCAAAACAGGGGTATACGAAATAAAATAAAGTGCACATGTTAAGGTAAATCAGGCAAAATAGCCTGTAGTGCAATTAAATGATGGTTTAACATATTCTTTCAAGTTTGTTGTCAACGTAACAATAAGGCCACAGCTCTCTCACGGAACGGAATATTTCAGGGTGCTGAGAAATCCTGTTCCCCCCTGTAACTTTGACATAAAAAGACCAAACGTCTTCATATTCACAGAAGTAAGTGTCCATGATGAGAGGACTGTGGACAGAAAAGGACAGGCTTGTCAGTCAAAGTATTAAAAAGTAAGGAGGGGGGAACGAGATATTTCAGCACCCTGAAATATCTCGTTCCCCCGTAACTTTGACTGTCTGTCCGTTCATCCATCTACATATATAAAGTAATATAAAAACATGGCAGCCTAAACAAACAAGAAGTTATAGAAAATAGTGTTTGATGGATGATAATCATTTCAATTGAAATTCAAAAATGTATTTTCAATCCCAGAGTAAAATTAATCATTGTTGTAGCTCAGACTAATGAAGTCTAACGGCCAGGTTTAGTGTACGTGAATACCGAGAGACTTGATTCTCACGGCGAGTAAAAAAAACACTCAAAACAATTTTCGTTTTCGTTCATTGATTTAACGGAAGCTTAATAAAGCAAGAACTTCGACAGGGAAACTTGTCCTTTTATCAGTCTAGTTTCAGTCTAGCGAGAAACTGATCTGAAGGGCTGTGAAGCTTGTCGGCTCCGCCCCTCTGGCTGCGGTGCGCGCTCCCAAGACAGGGGAAACAGAATATTTCAGGGGAACACATTTTCGCACAAGACCGGTCTTACTAGATCCGGTGTGATGTTGTAGTTTTCTAACGTAACGAGTTTTTTGCATAATCGTGGAGAAAAACTACAAAGGGCTGGCCCAAATAGAACGAGCGTTAATCTCGCGATAAAAAAATTCACGCCGTTAAAATGGGTTTCAGTTAACGTCATTAATAACGCGTTTAACTGACAGCTCTATTATAAATCTATAAATAAATAAATCTAGTCAGAGAGCCGTTTAGAGGTGTAGAATAATAACTCTGAACAACGAGGTCGCTTCCCAGACACTTCAGAGACTCTGAATCTCCCTTCCGCATTCACTGTCTGTCTTGTCCTGGCTCCTCCCCCGCTCCACGTGGCTTTATTACAGAGCAAGGAATGGAGATCTCACCCAGAGAAGTGCACCACTGCTCCCTCCTGGATCATGCAACTAAATACAGCCTGTAATGAGATATTCAGCGAGCAGCTGCCCCAGAATGCTTTGTGGGATTTAAGCCAATGAAAGCTATAGAGACATCAAGATATCAATGGCACTGAGCGTTCGGATTCAGTGTGATGTCTATAGACGTCAATGGCACTGAAAGAGTTAATCTCTATCATTTCACAAAAGGAACAGATCTGGATGTTGCATACCTACATATTGGTATTTAAACATTTGAAAAAAATTTATTTTTAAAAATGACTCTGTTTAGTTAAGTGGAATTAATCAAAGTTTAATTATCCATAATGAACTGTTTTCTTAGGACACTGTGGATCTTTTAAAAAAATAGCTTTAAAATACATGCTTGTGAAAATATTTTTCATTCATATTTGCTTATATTTTGCCTGCACTTGTTATGAACTGTGATAGTTCCAAACAAAGTAATTTCAAGGCACTTTAAAGAAATATCAAATCAATGGGTAATTTACTGAGAAATTACCTATATGGAATGAGTGTGTTTGAAGACTGCTGGGGACATGCTATTAAATATTTTATATATAAGTATTTATCCATTTGGCGGTTCATTACAGTTTGCACTGCAGTGTATTGACAGGTGTTAAAAATGACATGTATTCAATCAATAAAACGTGAAAGCCGGTTGTTTTGACCTGTTTTTAAAAACTGCATTGAAACCCACATTAGACTGAAGGATCACGCACAACCATATTGTAGCTAGCACAAAGAATAGTGTTGGTTATATTTATAGTATTATTTGTGGCCGGTCAAATACGCAAATAAGAGAAAAATAATGTGCAGCGTAGCAAACGAGACAAAGCTCACCATTCTGGACCTCTGAATAACCTGGTGACGCCATTGTAAATGTAACTCTTACCTCCAAAACTAAAGCAGCACAAACAACTGTTTTAACGACATGAACAGAGCACTAAAACTCACAGATTTCTGTTGGTGAAGAGCAGCTTCACTCGTACGGATGCTAATTTTGCTGCAGACCGGAAGTAGAGGCTTTTAAAAACTTCCTTGAGATAACGCAAAATGTATTTATTTATTTATTTTTTGTTTTGTTTTCTCACCTTATAAATATTTTCTCACCATGTCCCCTGCAGAGTTCATTAGTACTCCATGAACCGCCAGATTGGTAAAAAAAAGTGACGAAGCTAAAGATTTCCCAGCACGCAGTGCACGCACTCTTTCTGAAATTTTGAAAATCAAACTAAATTTAGTAGGGTTTTATTTGCATTTACAGTTAAATTAAATATGGTTTATTTTCATTTACTGTTAAAGTATGTTTTATGTAATGACACACTTTGAAAAAAGTATAATAGTAGGCGGGGACGGACTGGGACTAAAAAACAGCCCTGGACTTTGACTAGGCCCAGCCCAAGGTAATCAGCTCGCGGAAATTCAGCAGCAACAACATGTGGCTTTTGCTATCAAACCATCAATTTAAAGCAACAGTGCTGATGTTGACTATATGTTGTATTAAAAGCCTATTATTCTAGATTAACTTGAATACTCATATAGAAATAAAGGTTTCAACATACTACAGTCCCTCTGGCTGAACCAATGCTAAACGGTTATCTGAAACACACAACACAGTAATGTATGAGTGATGATAAATCACAAGGTAAAGAGGTTTTAGTATGCAGATTTACTTGAATACTCACATAGAAATGGAAAATAAAGGATTTCTTCCAAGATAGCACAGAATCCATTATATAACATGGTGTTATATAATCGATTCCATGCTGTCTTAAATGAATTTATTACTTGATAAGCTTAATAATTTATGCAGTAATTAATCTTATTGCACAAATAATACCACATCTAAATGAAAATGCACCATTACAAATGCAACTACTGTGTTTAAAATCTTAAAAGTTTGTAAGCATTAACTGTAACACTACTACCAACCTTTTTATGTAAAAGCACAATATATTTTTTAATGTTAGCTACTGCACGTGGCCTTTTACAGCTAAAATGTTGAAGTTTAGCTGTTTTAACTACTGTAATCATAAAAAAATTGCAACCTAAACATGAATTCCAAACATAAACCCTTGCAAATAACTGTTTCTCCTCTTATGATATGTTCCATATTTATTTGAACTGGATCTGCCTGTGGAACCAGCTCATCTTTCTGTTCCTTATAACTGCTGGCATGGTGCTGTGTAGCTGTCTGCTTGACTTCTTCACTGCTGCAAACCTGCTGCGAGGTGCTGCTAAATATTTTGGCTAGCTTGGGACATTTAGAGGCTTCAGCATCTGATGCCTCCATTTTTTTTTTTTCTCTTGCCTTCTCAGCCCCACCCTTTTCTTTCCTTTTTTTACTTTCGGCCGGGTTTTCCACCTTGCCTCCTCCTCCACTTCTTTTTCTCCTTGCCTGGCAGCCACAGCCAATGCAGCTGGCATCCAACTCAGAGGCGCAGTGCTGCCACCTAGAGTGCTGGAATGTGAAAGAGCTTTGTGGAGGGAAAAAACAGGTTCTGAAAGCGTGCGTGGAGAGTGTTGGGCCGGCCCATCGACCGTCCTGGAGTACCAGCCGTTCTGTGATTCTCCAGAATCCACAGATGGCCAGTCCACCTCTGATAGTAGGCTATCTTCTGGTACCATAAGTGAATGTCAGGTCTGCTGCTCTTAAATGGATCCGCATCAAGCTGTATAAGCAAATAAGAATGCCTTAGTGCCCTCTTAAGGCCTGTCGAAGTCACTTCATGTCCTAATACATGTAGTAAGGCTTATCTTTCCCATTTTTCAGAGAACTGCAGCAAGTGATCCCTATAAAGTGGGGGGAAGGAACTGATCAAATGCAAAACGTGCTGGGGACATGTCTCCAGGATTAAAATGGTGCCCATTCATTCAGATCACTCAAAGTGCTTTAACACTACTAGTTTTACATTCACCCATTCACACAATATGTAAAGTGGGGGGAGCCCGCCCCCTGGTACATATATGGAAAATTATAGCATATATGGGGCAATTACCACATGTAATAAGTAGATAAATATGGAGAAAGCCCTTCTGAAATTATTCTGCATTTACCTGTTACATGTATGGAAAATTATAGCATATATGGGGTAATTACCACATGTAATATTTAGGTAAATACAGAGTGGAAGTACCACTGGATTTACTCAGAAAAACATCCACTATTACTCATCAACTCGACTAACTTGGATATATTATTTTTTCTCCATAGGAAAGTGGAGAAACACCTCCTCAATTTAAGTTATCCAAGGTTTATGTTAGTAACAGCCCAAGTTTAACAAAGTGCTATCTAAAATTAAGATAGTACCTTCCAATAAATTATCTTTTCTTACATGTCCTTAGACATTTACCTTTTACTTACCTGTAGCAACCCCCTACCCCTACAGGAACAGCTTTCTTCTAGGATTCTGGTACATCTTAAATACTGGGTATGTTCTTGCAGGTGTTTTTACAATTTACTCAGTAAGTAAGTTGAAACTGTACTGTAAAAGGAAGTCTTGTTTGTTTCCATGGTTTTACCAGGCTCTTCCCATATAACTCCTAATAGATGATTCCCCTTTTCCATCCAATCAATATATACTTTTACCAAGTTATCTTCTGCAATGTTGAAAAGGGAATGATCTTGGAATATTTCAGTGGAAAACACTTGAGAGTGTGCAGAACACAAGAGCGGAGATTGTTGTGGAAGTGAAAAGATTTATTGAGCGGGTGCAGAGTGTGCTGTCTGTGGAAACACAGGATCTTTGTAACTGGAACGTGTGCTGTTCTGTGGTGGGGAAAAGGCCAGAGTCAGTGGGTGGAAATACAAGTGAGTGATATTGGAAACCAAGTTCAGTGTTACCAGAGCAGTTTCAGATGGTAGGGAAGAAGCAATCAAACACAGTAACTAGATGTAAGTTGTCAAAATGAAACTTCTTAAAAACACGAACTGGAGCAGCATGGTCTGGAAACTCCTCCATAACAGAAACAGGGACAGGAACAAAAGGGGTCTTGCCCAGGGCATTTGCCAACACAGAAACAGGGTAAGCATTGCCCACTGCAACCTCCTCAATGACAGGATATGGAGACATGTCGTCAGGATCCCAATTCAGACAGGCACAAGAGCAAAGATGTTCTGGGCTGTTGTAATACTCCTATGGCACTTTTCCTCTGGTATTTACTCAGCCCGATCTGGCACCACTCTGCGCGGTTTGAAAGCATTTCCACTATGCATTCCCAGGGCTGAACTGCGTTTTTTTCATACCACCTTCTGAAGTGGTATGAAACAGTCAAACGTTTGGGTTAGGGTTTGTTGTTGTTACTGCCTGTTTTACAATTCAAAAATGATACAGGAAGAGTTGGACAGTTGAACATGAAATGAAAAGGTTTTTAAAGAGCTCTTGGATTCCATGGTCACTCATGGCTTTTATTCAGCGACCTTAGAATCGGTGTTCAAGTTTATTTATTTATAAAGTGCCAGCTCATAACAAAGTCCTTACAAGGCACTTTACAGAAATATCAACCAATTAGCAAACACACATTTCCTATCTAAGAACCCAACCGATTGTTCTGACTTGTTAATTCAGCACGATCCCCCATCCTGAGCAAGCACGATTTGCAACAGTGGAAAGAAAGTGGAAATTAATTATTCCCTTTTTAACAGGAAGAAACCTCTTGCAGAACCCAGCTCAGGATGGGCGGCCTTCTGCCTCGGTTGACTGGGGTCAGAGCTGACAGCAAAGAGACACAGACAAACACTGATGGATTTAGGCTAGTCATCATGTCTATGGAAAGATAAACAGAGAAACAGTTGGAGAGACAGTAGAGTGAAAAAATGTGGTCAGTATGCCTTCTGGTAGTCTAAGCCTATTATAGCATAAGTAAAGAGAAAGCTCAGGAGAACCCAAGCTAACCCTGACTATAGGATTGTGCAAAGAGGAAAGTCTTAAGAATGTTCTTAAAGCTACACAGAGTTGAGAGAAGCTGAAGAAGGTGAAAGTAGACTACCGTGATGTGAAAGCCCACAACAGCTGCGCTGAAATTGGAGCAAAACCCCACACTTGTCCACCTCTTGCTCTCACGTCTGTGAACACAATCGAAACACAACATTATACGAACGGTGGTGTGTTGGGCTGAGTCAGGGTGAATCAGACTGGGCTGGGTAGGTACCAGTGGAAAAGCGCCATTAGACCATTGACATTGGCATCATTTCATTGGCACCATTGACATGGAAGACATGGTGGCTTGTTCAATGTGGAATGATCTAATGTCTGGACTTTAGCCAGGACTGGGAGACAGACCATGAGAAGTCTGGAAAATGCATTCCAGGCTATAGCTAACTGAGTAGACAAACATAGTCAAAGATCAGAGGAAAGGGTGATCAAAAAATGCAGTCCAGGCTAGTCACAAGCAATCTAGTAGCCAAAGCATTTATCCAAACATGACTTTTAACACTAGGATCCCTGAAAACTTTTTAGAGAAATCCCTCCCTGTGTTTACTCAAGTCAACAAAGATGTTCACAGATTTACTTTCTTCTCACACTTTTACGTTGCAAATACAGCAATAGGATTGTCACATTCCACAGCACAGAGGCTGAACCGCTACTTGATCAGCAGAAAATTGTTCTTACTCTGTAACTCTGTGTGACATGATTTCAGGTTTGCAATGAATTCTGTTAAAGGCAAAAACTCCAGACAAGAGACAGAAGATGTTTTAAAAAGTTTTATTGTTCTTTCTGCACAAATTCTGAGGTGGTTTGGAAGACCAGGATGAAGAGTCACAGTTGGGGATCTAGCATCTATGCAGGCAGAGGAGAGACTAGTCAGTGGAGGCAGTGAGTGGAGATCAACGGAAGGTAAGTAGAATGAGAGCGGCTTATGGTTGTGGTTGTAGCCAGCGCTCAGGAGGGAGAATGGCAGGTGACAGCAGGCTCTGAGGCTAGTGTGTGTGTGAGGAGATGATGATGAAGATGGCTGGATTCCGGTTATGGCAGGTGGTGAATGTTGATGGGTGGACAGACAGGTGATGGACCAGAATGGGAGCTGGCAGGTATGTCCTTCTGGGAGCAGTGCGGGAGCTGACCAGAGGAGCCGTGAGTGGAACAGAACAAGGAGGCATGGTGTGGAAACCGTCACACAGGAGAGGACGCCCAGGAAGCACGATGTGGGAACCATCACAGAGGATTTGGGTCTGGACTGTATGTATGACAGGATCCGGGTGTAAAGATGGCGGTGGAGTGGGTTGGTAACCTGACAAGGCTTCAAATGGTGAGAAGCCTGTGGCAGATGGAATATGCGAATTGTGTGCGTACTTCATCCATGGCAGATGCTGGCTCCAAGCAGTGGGGTTTTGGGAACAGACACACCGCAGCATGTTCTCGACCTCCTGATTAAGTCGCTCACACTGACGATTCCTTTGGGGGTGGAACCCAGAGGATCAAATCAAACATACTTTATTAATCCCCGAAGGGAAATTAAATGATGTTGTAGCTCAGTTCTTTTTCAGGGAGCCACTGTACAGGCTTCTAGCTGTGGGCAAGAAGGATCTCCTGTAGCTGTTTGTGCTGCAGTCGATCTGAAGAAGCCTTTGACTGAAGACACTCTGTTGTTGAGTTACTGTGTTTCGAAGAGGATGATGAGGGTTTTCCATGATGATTTTCATTTTCTGAACCATCCTCCTTTGGACAATCAACTCAAGACACTCCAGATTAGTCCCCAGAACAGAACCAGCCCTCCTTATCATGTCTATTGATTAGCTCTAGACCAGCTATTAGTTATAATTCTTTTGAATTTATGACCCTCAGTATTTCTCACCCAAATTGGAAATCAGAGGAACCTATTTTAGTTGTTGTTGTATATCGTCCACCAGGTGCTTATTCTGAGTTGTTGTCTGAATTTTCAGTCTTTTTATCAGAACTATTATAGAAATCTGATAAAGTCATTATAGTGGGAGATCTCAATATTCATGTTGATGTTGAAAGTGATAGTTTGAATATCGCTTTTAATGATCTTTTGGATTCAGTTGGTTTCTCTCAAAGTGTAAACAAACCAACTCACTATTGTCATCAAACCGTTCTGACTTATGGCGTAGAGCAGGCATCTCCAACGCTGGTCCTCGAGAGCTACTATCCAGAATGTTTTAGATGCATCCCTGCTCCAACACAGCTGAATCAATTAACTGAATTACCTCTTGGCCTGCTAATGAGTCATTCATTTGATTCAGCTGTGTTGGAGCAGGGATGCATCTAAAACATTCTGGACAGTGGCTCTCGAGGACCAGGGTTGGAGATGCCTGGCGTAGAGATTGAACAGCTGATAGTGTTTCATCACAACCCTGTCTTGTCTGATCATTTTTTGATAACCTTTGAGTTTACAATGATGGACCTCACCGCTCCAGATAGAAACTAACTACCGTAGATGTTTATCAGAAAATGCTGTAACTAAATTCAAAGAATCTATTCCATTAGCTTTATCTTCATCCCAAAAGAATAATATAACAGAGAGCAGCTGCAAAGATTTTGCAGACTGGCGAATTGATGATCGTCATTGGATAAAGTTGCTCCTCTGAAAATGAAGGTAATCAGTCAGAGGAGGCGGGCTCCTTGGTTTAATCTAGAGCTGCATATGCTAAAAAGAACTTCAAGAAAGTTAGAAAGGAAATGGCGTTCCACAAAGCTAGAAGAAGTTTATTTATCTTGGAGAGATAGTCTGCTCATATACAAAAGAGCCCTTTGCAGGGTTAGATCTGAGTATTACTCGTCCCTCAGAACAGGAACAATCCCAGGTTTCTGTTTAGTACTGTAGCCAGATTAATACAAAAAACAACTTCTGTTGAATCGTGTATCCCTGTAACCCTCAGTAGCAATGACTTCATGGAATTCTTTACTAATAAAATAGATTAAATTAGAGAAAAAATCTATAATGTCCTTCCCACTGTTGTCTCTGGTTCGTTGTCCAGTGAAGCAGCTTTAGAATCTGAATCATGTTCAGTTTCTGTCCAGCCGATCTTTATGAGTTAACACAAATTATAGCTTATTCTAAACCATCTACATGTACTGTATGTTGGATCCTGTTCCAACCAGACTTTTTAAAGAGGTCTTCCCATTGATTAACACATGGATATTGGACATGATCAATATGTCTTTAATGAATGGACATGTGTCTAAGGCCTTCTTGACTTGATTACTGTAAGTCTTTATCATCAGGATGTTCTAATAGTGCTGTTAAAGGCCTCCAGCTGATCCAAAATGCTGCTGCCAGAGTTCTGATGAGAGTTAGGAGAGACCATATTTCTCCTGTTTTAGCATCACTTCATTGGCTCCCTGTAAAATCTAGAATAAAGTTTAAGGTTTTACTTTTGACGTATAAGACCTTGAATGACCAAGCTCCAGTTTATATTAAAGATCTTATTGTTCCATATGCTCCTAATAGAGCACTTCGCTCTCAGACTGCAGGTCTGCTTGTAGTTCCTAGAGTTTCTAAAAGTAGAATGGGAGGAAGAGCTTTTAGTTATTTGGCTCCTCTCCTGTGGAAACAGCTTCCACTTTTTATCCGTGAGGCAGACACCTTTTGTAGCTTTTAGAATAGACTTAAAACTTTCCTTTTTACACAATCCTATAGTTTGGGTTAGCTTGGGTTCTCCTGAACTTTCCCTTTTAGTTATGCTGCTATAGGTTTAGACTGCCGGAGGACATACTGACCACATTTCTTCACTCTGCTGTCTTTCTTTACTCTGGCTGCCTCTGGGGAGGGTGTATCTCACATAAACAAGGGATGAAATATTCCCACTTGCATCCACGTATACACTCTCACATAAACAAGGGATGAAATATTCCCACCTGCATCACATATATACACTCTCACATAAACAAGGGATGAAATATTCCCACTTGCATCACGTATATACACTCTCACATAAACAAGGGATGAAATATTCCCACTTGCATTACGTATATACACTCTCACATAAACAAGGGATGAAATATTCCCACTAGAGCCATCCAATTGCTACTGCTTTTGATTGTTACTGCTGCCATTAACTGTTTCTCTGTTTATCTTTCTATAGACATGACGACTGGCCCAAATCCATCGGTGTTTGTCTGTGTCTCTTTCCTGTCAGCTCAGACCCCAGTTGGCTAAGTCAGAAGGCTGCCCATCCTGAGTTGGGTTCTGCTAGAGGTTTCTTCCTGTTAAAAGGGAGTCTTTCCTTTCCACTGTCGCCAATCCAAGCAAAAAAAAAACCTCAATCAGCACAGTACCCAAATCAGAATGAAAAGTATTTCAAAAAGAATATTTCCAGAAAAAAAAACTTGTAAGAAATACGGAAAAAGAACAAAGAAAAATGCTAGCAATGTCACAGAGCTACTCCAACAAGCTGCCACCATGTGTTGCGCTGTTCTGGAATATAGATAGCCACATCTGCGCTGTCAACGCCGCACAGAACTCTCTCCAGAACCAAGAGATGAATTGGGGACCCCTGTGGATCTCGGTGGGGATGCCATGGAGTCGGAAAACATGGAGAATGAGGAGTCTGGCCGATTTCTGGGCGGATGGGAGCTTAGGAAAAGCGACAATGTGACAGGCTTTAGTGATCAATGATGGTGAGGATTACTGATTTTTCCTTGAGACATGGGGAGTCCGGTGACGATTCAGAGTGATGTGGGCCCAAGGTCTGGACAGAATGGAGAGAGGCTAAAGGGGCCCTGCAGGCAGTCGGTGTGAAGCCTTGCTGCGACTGCAGACGGAGCAGGCAAAGACGAAGTCGGCCACGTCCTTGTTCAGAGGCCGAGCTCTGATGGAAGAAGGAATGAAAAGCCAGCTGGGCGGACCCCCACCTGGGTCTGGTTCTGACTCCTGTGTCTCCCAAATGGTGTGCTCCAGATCCCGGATGAGCCCTGATGAAACAGGATGAACAGGATGGCTGTTACCTGGTCATGTGGAGGGTCTGAATGATGCAGTTGGGAGAGGGCATCTGGTTTGACGTTCTTGGCTCCAGGATGGTAGGAAATGGCTAGGTTAAAATGAGAGAAGAAGAGACACCAGCGGAACTGGTGAGGGTTGAGATGTTTAGCTGACTGAAGGTAGGATGGGGTTTTGTGGTCCCTGAAGGCCTGATCTGCCTCCCAGCTCCACTGGAACGGGACCTTGACAGAGGTGAGAGCTGAGAGTGGGGCGGCGATGGTGCTGAAGCACTGTATAAATCTACAGTAAAGTTTGCAAATCGCAGGAACCTTTGGAGCTGTTTTCTGGATGTCGGAGTGGGTCATTACTCCATCGCCTTGGTCATGGCCGGGTTTGGCTCAATCTGTCCACCCTCTAAAATGAAACAGTGAAAGATTATGGATGGAACATGAAACTCACAGTTTTCAGCTTTGACGTACAGATGGTTTTCGAGCAGTTGTTGCAGGACCTGCCGGATGTGGTGCTGATGCTCTTCTGGGTTGGTGGAGAAAATGAGGATGTCGTCTAAGTAGACAAAAACAAACTGACGAAGAAAATCTCAGAGGATGTTGTTGGTGAGGGCTTGGAACACTGTTGGGGCGTTAGGTAAACCAAATGGCATGACGAGATATTCAAAAATGACCGATATGTGTTTTAAAAGTTGTTTTCCACTCATCTCCAGCTCTAGGGCAAACCAGGTGAAAGGCGTTTCTCTGATCTAATTTAGAAAGTATGGTGGCTTTCTGAATAGGTTCAAATGCGGAAGAGGAAGGACATACTTATTTTTAACAGTGATCTTATTAAATCCAAGGTAATCAATACAAGGTCTCAGAGATTTGTCTTTCTTTTCCACAAAGAAGAACCCCGCAACACGAGGATGGTTGAATGATGCCGGATTCATTTATGTACTTCTCCATGACTTCTCGTTCAGTATCAGATAAACTGAACAGCCGACCTGCAGGGAGAGGATTGCTGGGCAGCAGATCAATAGCACAGTCGTAAGGGTGGTAGGGGGAAGAGATAATACCAGGTCCTTACTGAACACTTGTCTTAGGTTGTGGTAAACAGGCGGTGGTGAGGTCGGGGGTGTCTGAGGAGGCTCTTTAGTGGGAGCACATGACAGAAGCACTGAGAGCAGTCAATCTTGGGATTGTTGAAAGGATAATCCAACACCATGGGAACCTTGGTGGTGGGAAACACGTAAAATTGAGGACTCTTGATGATTGCCCGACACCACCATGAAGACAGGTTTGGTCTGGTGGATGATAGTGGTCATGACTGTTGTCCAGTATGTTCATACGGATTAGCGGATCAATCCTATATAAAGGTCCAGTGGGGCAAAAAAGTATTTAGTCAGCCACCAATTGTGTAAGTTCTCCCACTTAAAAAGATCAGAGAGGCCTGTAATTTTCATCATAGGTATACCTCAACTATGAGAGACAAAATGAGGAAAAAAAAATCCAGAAAATCACATTGTCTGATTTTTAAATAATTTATTTGCAAATTATGGTGGAAAATAAGTATTTGGTCAATAACAAAAGTTAATCTCAATACTTTGTTATATTGCCTTTGTTGGCAATGACAGAGGTCAAACGTTTTCTGTAAGTCTTCACAAGGTTTTCACACACTGTTGCTGGTATTTTGGCCCATTCCTCCATGCAGATCTCCTCTAGAGCAGTGATGTTTTGGGGCTGACGCTGGGCAACACGGACTTTCAACTCCCTCCAGAGATTTTCTATGGGGTTGAGATCTGGAGACTGGCTAGGCCACTCCAGGACCTTGAAATGCTTCTTACGAAGCCACTCCTTCGTTGCCCGGGCGGTGTGTTTGGGATCATTGTCATGCTGAAAGACCCAGCCACGTCTCATTTTCAATGCCCTTGCTGATGGAAGGAGGTTTTCACTCAAAATCTTACGATACATGGCCCCATTCATTCTTTCCTTTACACGGATCAGTCGTCCTGGTCCCCTTGCAGAAAAACAGCCCCAAAGCATGATGTTTCCACCCCCATGCTTTACAGTAGGTATGGTGTTCTTTGGATCCAACTCAGCATTCTTTCCCCTCCAAACACGACAAGTTGAGTTTCTACCAAAAAGTTCTATTTTGGTTTCATCTGACCATATGATGTTCTCCCAATCCTCTTCTGGATCATCCAAATGCTCTCTAGCAAACCGCAGACGGGCCTGGACGTGTCCTGGCTTCAGCAGGGGGACACGTCTGGCACTGCAGGATTTGAGTCCCTGGCGGCGTAGTGTGTTACTGATGGTAGCCTTTGTTACTTTGGTCCCAGCTCTCTGCAGGTCATTCACTAGGTCCCTCCGTGTGGTTCTGGGATTTTTGCTCACCGTTCTTGTGATCATTTTGACCCCACGGGGTGAGATCTTGCGTGGAGCCCCAGATCGAGGGAGATTATCAGTGGTCTTGTATGTCTTCCATTTTCTAATAATTGCACCCACAGTTGATTTCTTCACACCAAGCTGCTTACCTATTGCAGACTCAGTCTTCCCAGCCTGGTGAAGGTCTACAATTTTGTTTCTGGTGTCCTTTGACAGCTCTTTGGTCTTGGCCATAGTGGAGTTTGGAGCGTGACTGTTTGAGGTTGTGGACAGGTGTCTTTTATACTGATAACGAGTTCACACAGGTGCCATTAATACAGGTAACGAGTGGAGGACCGAGGAGCCTCTTAAAGAAGTTACAGGTCTGTGAAAGCCAGAAATCTTACTTGTTTGTAGGTGACCAAATACTTATTTTCCACCATAATTTGCAAATAAATTCTTTAAAAATCAGACAATGTGATTTTCTGGATTTTTTTTCCTCATTTTGTCTCTCATAGTTGAGGTATACCTATGATGAAAATTACAGGCCTCTCTGATCTTTTTAAGTGGGAGAACTTACACAATTGGTGGCTGACTAAATACTTTTTTGCCCCACTGTATGTTGCACTGTTGGACTAGATCGGGATGGATGGGATTTTGTTCTGAACCAGAATCAATCAATGCAGTCAAATGAATGGGATCTTGATTGCTTCTGTAAACTGATTTAGTAACTGTAAGTCAGAGGTTATTTAACGGTTTTCTGGAGGATAGGTGTGGCTCGGGGCGGAGGTACAGAGGTGAGGGCTTTGAACCTGTGTCTCTCCCGGCTTGGCTGTCTAGCTTGATGGCCAGCTGTATCAGCTTGTTGAGGGACTCATGACTAACCAAGTTGTTCTGTACCCTCTCAATGAGAGTGTGCAAGAAAAGTCCTGAAGAAAACAGAGTGAAGTTTTTCCACCTGGCCCTAGCTGCCAAAAAGCGAAACTCAATGGCAAAATCTGCTATAGACCAATTACCTTGTTTAAACTTCAGAAGTGTCCTCATGGCGTCTTCCTTAATATTATCTGGGAGTTTAGATGACTCTAGGAACTCGTCATATGAGGTTTCATCGATTGGGCTGGTCTCAACATAGGCTTCATCTGAGTGCATTCTCACAGAGCAGGCCAGTTATAAAAGAGATTTTACTGGCGTCTGATCGAAACGAGTGAGGAGAATGGTTGAAGATAAGTGTGCAAGAATCCTTTGCACTTACACGGGTCTCCCTTGAATGGCTTGGGATTGGGTGATGCCACCCTTCCGGAACACAGGAGACGCGGAAGTGGGTGAAGGAAGCTGGATGTGTACCTCAGGTGTGGAGATGCCGGCAACTCTCTTTTTTAGCTCGGATAACTGCTGGTTTAACTGACTCATTGTGTTGGCCAGGGCAGCCTGCTGTTGTGCCACTTCTTGGAATGCCTCGTGTTGACCCAGGAGGATTCCCTGTTCCCTGGAGCTGCGTTGCAGAGCTCTGTTGGCCAGTTGGCTCTGACATGATTTCAGGTTGGCACTGAACTCTGTTACAGGCAACAACTCCAGACAAGACACAGAAGATTATTATTTCTTAAGTTGAATTGTTCTTTCTGCACTATTTCTGAGGTGGGTCGGAAGATCAGGATGATGAGTCACAGTTGGGGATCCAGGATCTAAGCGGGCAGAGGAGAGACTAGTTAGTCGAGGCAGTTAGTGGAGATCAACAGAAGGTAAGTAGAATGAGAGCAGCTTACAGTTAAGGTTGTAGTCTGGGCTCAGGAGAGAGAATGACAGGTGACAGCAGGCTGAGGCTGGTGTGTGTGAGGAAATAATGATGAGGATGTCTGGGTTCTGGTTATGGCAGGCGGTGAGTGTTGGAGGGTGGACAGTCAAGCGATGGACCAGAATGGGAGCTGGCAGGTATGTCCTTCTGGGAGCGGTGCGGGAGCTGACCAGAGGATCCGGGAGTGGAGTGGAACGAGGAGACACAGTGTGGAAACTGTCACACAGGAGAGGTGGTCCAAGAGGAACAGCATGGAACTTTCACAGAAGAGAGGACGCCCAGGAGACACGGTGTGGAAACCACCAAACAGGAGAGGAAGAACTCTGCACAGTGAGGCACAGGTAAGTATCGCTCACACATGCAACAATAAGATCAAAAAACTTGTAAAACATCGAGAGGATACAAATGGGTGTGTACCATGCTAGGTAGCCGGAACCAACTGGCATCCACTTCTCGCAGCCGCTCCCCTTTTAAGTCGTGAGACTGGTGATGGATGATGGAACACAACTGTGCAGTGCCTGTCTGCCTCACCCCTCAAAGAGAAGCTGAAAGAAACAACACACACGTGCCAGAGCTGGACTGGGACAAAAATTTGGCCCCGGCATTTCGACTAGAGACCGGCCCACCAGATTTTATTGGAAAAGCCATAAAGTCTTTGAATAAAAACAAACACTGTTGTGACAGTGATGTACACTGTCTTGTTGGTATATATGTATCAATCTGATAAACTTAAACCTGCACCATCCTCCCTAACCTGGTATTCTAAATAGTACTTAGTGGAAACCAAAAGACTAGTTGGTCTTGTTAACCTCCTGAACTATCTACAACACATAATGGAAACCTGAAATTAAGACAAAGATTAGAGGTGAGACATGATGAATATTAAAATGATTAAATGACGATTTTAATATTTTCATAAACTATTTGTTTACCACATCAACAAACAGTATGGCAGCACAAATAATTTTTTTAAGATGGCAACCTTTAAAAGAGACAGAGAAAGAAAGAATAACAATTATTTGGCTTTTTTATGGCTCTTTACTGTGGAAGCTTTTCTGTCTCATATTTCAAATGAAAATGCATCAACAGAAATGCTTTTTCATTTTCACAACACCACTGCTTTTACTGACTCATAAATCAAATTATTATTCTATCATACAAACTACTTTTCATTTTCTTATTCAATGTTGATCATTTTGTTACTTAACTAAAATGATAAAGACATTTTCATTTGAAATTTCATTTTCAATAAATCCTTTAGAAAAAAGTTACCAAAATTCAATATGAAATGTCAAATTTGAAAATGAAAATGCATTTGCAGAAATGCTTTTTCATTTTAAGACTAAACCTGCATTTATTGACTCTTAAATCAAATTATTATTCTATCATATTCATTCATCAGTTGTTTACCATGCTGCAAAGACATGTGAATCATGGAGCAGCAATTGCCATAAATAAACATAAATGTAACTTACCCATGAATTGTCCATCGTAACAAAGGTGACGTGCATGCACAGATGAGTACAGACGCTGGCTATTGTATCACAAAGGTGCATCACATTTTTTTCACCTTAGTGGTGCCTCTGAGAAGAAACTCTGGATTAGAGCTTTAACACAACATTCAATCAATTTATACAACAAACACACTCAATCAAGTATGTTCAGAACTCATTCTACAGAGTCTTCGCAGCTCTTAGATGGTCATCGTTGTGAATCCCCACTTTGCCCAGAAGAAATCGCCTGGCCGTTGCGTCCTTGGGCAAGACACTTATCCCACTTTGCCTGTTTGGTGGTGGTCGAACTGCAGTCCATCTAACCAGCATACTGCAATGCAAGATGTAAGCTGTAAAACAAAACAACAAAAAAGGAGTACACAAAACTTACAATTTATTTTGGGCCATCATTCATGCAGATCAGACAAATTAGATCAGTGTAAACTTACTTAAAATCTCATCTAATTTAGAGTTCTCCCAGTCAGTTTTCCCTTCAGGTATGTTTCCATGCTTTTCAAAATCAACAGCATTTTTGCACTCCTTTTCTGAAAAGAATTAACCAAAAAGATCAAGAAAGTCTTTTCTGCCAAGTGGGTGGGGGGTAAATGAAGAGTCCACTTTCAGGGTACAGTTCCTGCTTCTTGGATTTACTTCTTGTACAGTCATCACATTGGTACACCCGATCCAGTTTATCTGAAAAGAGTCACAATGATTCAAGTTGGTCCCCACCTGCAACACAAAATACAAATACAGTGGGGCAAAAAAGTATTTAGTCAGCCACCAATTGTGTAAGTTCTCCCACTTAAAAAGATCAGAGAGGCCTGTAATTTTCATCATAGGTATACCTCAACTATGAGAGACAAAATGAGGAAAAAAAATCCAGAAAATCACATTGTCTGATTTTTAAATAATTTATTTGCAAATTATGGTGGAAAATAAGTATTTGGTCAATAACAAAAGTTAATCTCAATACTTTGTTATATAGCCTTTGTTGGCAATGACAGAGGTCAAACGTTTTCTGTAAGTCTTCACAAGGTTTTCACACACTGTTGCTGGTATTTTGGCCCATTCCTCCATGCAGATCTCCTCTAGAGCAGTGATGTTTTGGGGCTGACGCTGGGCAACACGGACTTTCAACTCCCTCCAGAGATTTTCTATGGGGTTGAGATCTGGAGACTGGCTAGGCCACTCCAGGACCTTGAAATGCTTCTTACGAAGCCACTCCTTCGTTGCCCGGGCGGTGTGTTTGGGATCATTGTCATGCTGAAAGACCCAGCCACGTCTCATTTTCAATGCCCTTGCTGATGGAAGGAGGTTTTCACTCAAAATCTTACGATACATGGCCCCATTCATTCTTTCCTTTACACGGATCAATCGTCCTGGTCCCCTTGCAGAAAAACAGCCCCAAAGCATGATGTTTCCACCCCCATGCTTTACAGTAGGTATGGTGTTCTTTGGATCCAACACAGCATTCTTTCCCCTCCAAACACGACAAGTTGAGTTTCTACCAAAAAGTTCTATTTTGGTTTCATCTGACCATATGATGTTCTTGTATGTCTTCCATTTTCTAATAATTGCTCCCACAGTTGATTTCTTCACACCAAGCTGCTTACCTATTGCAGATTCAGTCTTCCCAGCCTGGTGAAGGTCTACAATTTTGTTTCTGGTGTCCTTTGACAGCTCTTTGGTCTTGGCCATAGTGGAGTTTGGAGCGTGACTGTTTGAGGTTGTGGACAGGTGTCTTTTATACTGATAACGAGTTCACACAGGTGCCATTAATACAGGTAACGAGTGGAGGACCGAGGAGCCTCTTAAAGAAGTTACAGGTCTGTGAAAGCCAGAAATCTTACTTGTTTGTAGGTGACCAAATACTTATTTTCCACCATAATTTGCAAATAAATTCTTTAAAAATCAGACAATGTGATTTTCTGGATTTTTTTTCCCCTCATTTTGTC
>SSNP01000205.1:451659-564484 GCA_006937955.1 Pachypanchax playfairii
GCAGAATACCAGGTCGAGCCGAAAACGCCACAGGTGGTAAAATTAAGCACTATGCATTCAGAAACAACAAAAGAACACAGGCTGCACCAAACCGGGTAGATCAGCCGATAAACTTGCAAATATATAATGTGCGAGCACCCCCGGAGACGGTGGTGCTGCACAACGCTAACAAAAACAAAACCACTCACCTGTCGGGAGATGAGAAGCCGAGCCCGGCAGGCATCACATTTCGGTTTACGCAGCCCCTGAGGGGCGAGAAGCTCTCGCTAACTCGACTGTGCCATAAGCACTTGTCACGAGGCGTCACAGCTGTAAACCCAGAAGTGGAACAAAGAAACGATGAGATGAAACAAGAAAAAGCTATCCACAGCTAACTCGACCACACGCGAGAAGCGAAAAGGACTGGATTTCCGGTGTCACATGACCTATATAGGTTCACAGAGGTCACCGGAGGGTCACAGGTGAATTTGTTGTTATTTAATCTCGACCTTTGCGTGCGCAAGAGTGAATATTCAGTGCTTGAAGCACCGCCTCTGGCGGTCAGAAGGGATGAAATCGAACCGCGGGACATTCAAAAAAAAGAAAAAGGTCTTTGATGCTCTTTCACGAAACAAGTAAGTAAAACAAACTTTTCTTTTTTGCTAGGTCAGTGATATGTCCAACATAACATGTTCTGCATATTTATTTTACGTTTTCAACAATGTGCTCCACCAAGCTAGCAGTTAGTTAGTGAGTTACCCAACCCTGTCTGAAAACTGTTTACGAGTTCTTTTCTAATTGTCTAAAAGTTTGTGAAGCTGCTGTCAGTGAACAGATAAATGAAGTTTTGTGTGTGAATAAGATGATAAGACTAAGCTTCTCAGGAATAGTGTTCAGGGTCGTCTGAGAGAAACGGGATGTAGCTTAAAAATCCAGCCTCAAATTCAATGTTAAGAAAGTATATGGTAAAAAAACAATGACTCATCCATGTACCGTGTCTGGAGAGAATAACAGTAATGCTCCTGTGTGGCTGGAATAAAGTGCTAATGTTCACTTAATGTTCACTATTTACTCATATAAGTATGTATCTTGTTGCAATGTTGTGGTTGAAGGTTACTAAATACAGTTGATTGAAGTGTGGTCAAAATTTTGTTTTGGCTCTCCTGTAAAGTTTGTCAAATGCGACTTAACGTCCCACTGGTTCCAGGCCCTTGAATGTTTGTGACGTACAGCATGACAAAAACATCTGAGTTGAAGTGAATTTTCTGAGGATGGATAAAAAGTAGCATTAATAAGAAAAGAAGCATCTGTAGGAAAAAGTGTCAATAGTGATTGCTGTGTGTTTACATGCTTCATGTTAATTACAAACTAAATAATTTGGAGAAATGCTATCTTTAACTATAGATAATCACATTTAAAAATGCCAACCGGGTAGAGCCACATTAAGTTTACATAACCACTTAATAAGGAATTCGGTCTTCTGTTAAACACTTTGTCTCAGAATTAGCATCTGCACTATGTTTATTTGTTTGTGTCCTCAGAATTAATTTATGTGTCATTTATGTTGATTTTTTTCTCTGCCATGCAGAAAGCTTTTCTTTCATGTTTGGAGAGGTTGTGAAAGTCAAAATGGAAGAACATTTGCTCACAGAAGACACAAAGTTGTTTCAAGATGCACCAGTGGTTGGAGAGTTCATGGAAAGGTGTTTGTCTGAAGTCAGTGAGGTAAGAATATTGTCAAACCTATCAGTTTATGTTTTTAACACGTGATGTGTAGCATTTGACAAGTTAAGATTTTGAAAACAGTTTTACACTAGCATGCATTTTGAAAAACTTCAAGCTTCACTTCATTCCTACGTTTTTTAAAAAAATTTAAATAACATGTACTTTGTTTGCAGGTCAATGCAGACTTCAGATGAATTACTGTCCCATTTCAAAGTCCCTGTTCCGCAGGTTGACATGCATTCTGTCAAGCGGATGAGGTGGCAAGCTTGGTGTACAGCTCAGCTAGCTGTATGGTTGATGAACAAATTGCTACGGTAAGTTGCTTAGCATACTGAGAAAAGGATGAAAAAAATATTTTGAATTCTCTGGTTTGAAGTGAGCACCACAGACGATTATTTTTTGTAGCCAAGGCAGAAGTGAAATCTCTTCTTTTCAGCCTGTTTGTACAGCCTCCACAAACATGATATTTTATTATTTTAAAAGAAATGAACACAATCAAAAATAGTAACCACACTGACTCTCATTAACATGGCCATTTGCTACACAGGGCTGGGGCTGCTTGTAGTATATAACTCCCTTCCTTTACGTTACAGGTCCAGATTATGAAACTTTGTGAAATTTAAACATTTTAAATCACAATTTAGGACAACACGTCATGCATTTTAAAACATACAGTGGGGCAAAAAAGTATTTAGTCAGCCACCAATTGTGTAAGTTCTCCCACTTAAAAAGATCAGAGAGGCCTGTAATTTTCATCATAGGTATACCTCAACTATGAGAGACAAAATGAGGAAAAAAAATCCAGAAAATCACATTGTCTGATTTTTAAATAATTTATTTGCAAATTATGGTGGAAAATAAGTATTTGGTCAATAACAAAAGTTAATCTCAATACTTTGTTATATAGCCTTTGTTGGCAATGACAGAGGTCAAACGTTTTCTGTAAGTCTTCACAAGGTTTTCACACACTGTTGCTGGTATTTTGGCCCATTCCTCCATGCAGATCTCCTCTAGAGCAGTGATGTTTTGGGGCTGACGCTGGGCAACACGGACTTTCAACTCCCTCCAGAGATTTTCTATGGGGTTGAGATCTGGAGACTGGCTAGGCCACTCCAGGACCTTGAAATGCTTCTTACGAAGCCACTCCTTCGTTGCCCGGGCGGTGTGTTTGGGATCATTGTCATGCTGAAAGACCCAGCCACGTCTCATTTTCAATGCCCTTGCTGATGGAAGGAGGTTTTCACTCAAAATCTTACGATACATGGCCCCATTCATTCTTTCCTTTACACGGATCAATCGTCCTGGTCCCCTTGCAGAAAAACAGCCCCAAAGCATGATGTTTCCACCCCCATGCTTTACAGTAGGTATGGTGTTCTTTGGATCCAACACAGCATTCTTTCCCCTCCAAACACGACAAGTTGAGTTTCTACCAAAAAGTTCTATTTTGGTTTCATCTGACCATATGATGTTCTTGTATGTCTTCCATTTTCTAATAATTGCTCCCACAGTTGATTTCTTCACACCAAGCTGCTTACCTATTGCAGATTCAGTCTTCCCAGCCTGGTGAAGGTCTACAATTTTGTTTCTGGTGTCCTTTGACAGCTCTTTGGTCTTGGCCATAGTGGAGTTTGGAGCGTGACTGTTTGAGGTTGTGGACAGGTGTCTTTTATACTGATAACGAGTTCACACAGGTGCCATTAATACAGGTAACGAGTGGAGGACCGAGGAGCCTCTTAAAGAAGTTACAGGTCTGTGAAAGCCAGAAATCTTACTTGTTTGTAGGTGACCAAATACTTATTTTCCACCATAATTTGCAAATAAATTCTTTAAAAATCAGACAATGTGATTTTCTGGATTTTTTTTCCCTCATTTTGTCTCTCTTAGTTGAGGTATACCTATGATGAAAATTACAGGCCTCTCTGATCTTTTTAAGTGGGAGAACTTACACAATTGGTGGCTGACTAAATACTTTTTTGCCCCACTGTATGTTTTAAAATGCATGACGTGTTGTCCTAAATTGTGATTTAAAATGTTTAAATTTCACAAAGTTTCATAATCTGGACCTGTAACGTAAAGGAAGGGAGTTATATACTACAAGCAGCCCCAGCCCTGTGTAGCAAATGGCCATGTTAATGAGAGTCAGTGTGGTTACTATTTTTGATTGTGTTCATTTCTTTTAAAATAATAAAATATCATGTTTGTGGAGGCTGTACAAACAGGCTGAAAAGAAGAGATTTCACTTCTGCCTTGGCTACAAAAAATAATCGTCTGTGGTGCTCACTTCAAACCAGAGAATTCAAAATATTTTTTTCATCCTTTTCTCAGTATGCTAAGCAACTTACCGTAGCAATTTGTTCATCAACCATACAGCTAGCTGAGCTGTACACCAAGCTTGCCACCTCATCCGCTTGACAGAATGCATGTCAACCTGCGGAACAGGGACTTTGAAATGGGACAGTAATTCATCTGAAGTCTGCATTGACCTGCAAACAAAGTACATGTTATTTAAATTTTTTTAAAAAACGTAGGAATGAAGTGAAGCTTGAAGTTTTTCAAAATGCATGCTAGTGTAAAACTGTTTTCAAAATCTTAACTTGTCAAATGCTACACATCACGTGTTAAAAACATAAACTGATAGGTTTGACAATATTCTTACCTCACTGACTTCAGACAAACACCTTTCCATGAACTCTCCAACCACTGGTGCATCTTGAAACAACTTTGTGTCTTCTGTGAGCAAATGTTCTTCCATTTTGACTTTCACAACCTCTCCAAACATGAAAGAAAAGCTTTCTGCATGGCAGAGAAAAAAATCAACATAAATGACACATAAATTAATTCTGAGGACACAAACAAATAAACATAGTGCAGATGCTAATTCTGAGACAAAGTGTTTAACAGAAGACCGAATTCCTTATTAAGTGGTTATGTAAACTTAATGTGGCTCTACCCGGTTGGCATTTTTAAATGTGATTATCTATAGTTAAAGATAGCATTTCTCCAAATTATTTAGTTTGTAATTAACATGAAGCATGTAAACACACAGCAATCACTATTGACACTTTTTCCTACAGATGCTTCTTTTCTTATTAATGCTACTTTTTATCCATCCTCAGAAAATTCACTTCAACTCAGATGTTTTTGTCATGCTGTACGTCACAAACATTCAAGGGCCTGGAACCAGTGGGACGTTAAGTCGCATTTGACAAACTTTACAGGAGAGCCAAAACAAAATTTTGACCACACTTCAATCAACTGTATTTAGTAACCTTCAACCACAACATTGCAACAAGATACATACTTATATGAGTAAATAGTGAACATTAAGTGAACATTAGCACTTTATTCCAGCCACACAGGAGCATTACTGTTATTCTCTCCAGACACGGTACATGGATGAGTCATTGTTTTTTTACCATATACTTTCTTAACATTGAATTTGAGGCTGGATTTTTAAGCTACATCCCGTTTCTCTCAGACGACCCTGAACACTATTCCTGAGAAGCTTAGTCTTATCATCTTATTCACACACAAAACTTCATTTATCTGTTCACTGACAGCAGCTTCACAAACTTTTAGACAATTAGAAAAGAACTCGTAAACAGTTTTCAGACAGGGTTGGGTAACTCACTAACTAACTGCTAGCTTGGTGGAGCACATTGTTGAAAACGTAAAATAAATATGCAGAACATGTTATGTTGGACATATCACTGACCTAGCAAAAAAGAAAAGTTTGTTTTACTTACTTGTTTCGTGAAAGAGCATCAAAGACCTTTTTCTTTTTTTTGAATGTCCCGCGGTTCGATTTCATCCCTTCTGACCGCCAGAGGCGGTGCTTCAAGCACTGAATATTCACTCTTGCGCACGCAAAGGTCGAGATTAAATAACAACAAATTCACCTGTGACCCTCCGGTGACCTCTGTGAACCTATATAGGTCATGTGACACCGGAAATCCAGTCCTTTTCGCTTCTCGCGTGTGGTCGAGTTAGCTGTGGATAGCTTTTTCTTGTTTCATCTCATCGTTTCTTTGTTCCACTTCTGGGTTTACAGCTGTGACGCCTCGTGACAAGTGCTTATGGCACAGTCGAGTTAGCGAGAGCTTCTCGCCCCTCAGGGGCTGCGTAAACCGAAATGTGATGCCTGCCGGGCTCGGCTTCTCATCTCCCGACAGGTGAGTGGTTTTGTTTTTGTTAGCGTTGTGCAGCACCACCGTCTCCGGGGGTGCTCGCACATTATATATTTGCAAGTTTATCGGCTGATCTACCCGGTTTGGTGCAGCCTGTGTTCTTTTGTTGTTTCTGAATGCATAGTGCTTAATTTTACCACCTGTGGCGTTTTCGGCTCGACCTGGTATTCTGCATTGATTCGATCCCTTTTTTTTCATTTTTTTTCATTGTGGGGTTCATGAGTGGCGTTTCTCACTCGACCTGATTCCTCACCCCCCTTCCCAGGGTTGATTAATTGATTAATATATTATTTTCGAGTTGTTGGTTATGGACTCACTGCACTGTGGGAGTTGTATGGCTCCACTTCTCCCAGAGGATGGCCATGACCTATGCCCCACATGTTTAGGGGTATCGCACCTGAGAGCGAGTTCGACAGGTGACGCCTGCATGAATTGCAGTGTATTGCCCTACGCTCTGCGGGCTGCACGCCTGGCTGAACTCGAAGACCCGGGACTCCCGCCGTCGGGCCAGCAGTCGGCTCCAACAAAGGAGAGGTTGCCGAGAAAACGTTCAGCAGTGAGGGCCTCTTCTACTGCACGGAAACGTAGTCGGGTTGTCCAACCAAGGGGTTTATCATCTAAGGTGGACGAACTTGCATCGGAGATGGCTCAAATGAAGTCTCTTCTTGAGTCTCTCCAGGCCAGAGGTGACGGTGTGGAAACTCCTCGGGCGGAGAGGGTCTCTGCTTGTGAGGAGGACGTGCTGTCGGTTGCTGCATCGGATTCGCAGTTTATGGACCCGGAGGTCTTTGATGGCTCCGAGGCATCTGAATATGGCTCTGAGACCTCATCCTGCTCTCAGGGGGGTGACGAGTCGGCGTCAGCGTCTCTGCGTGTGGCGCTACAACGGTTGAAGGTGGACATTCCCACCGAACAGGAGGCCGTGTCCAACGCATTTTTTAGGAGACAGAATCCTGCTCCTTCATTTTCTGTTCCTCCGTCTGCCGACTATATCATGGAGCATCACACATGCTGGTCAGACACTAAGGCCTTCTCAAAGCCGACATCGGATGGTAGGGCGCTTGCCTCTATGCAAGACGCCCCGAAGTTCGGGCTGGGCCACATGCCGGCAGTGGAAACAGCTGTGGCCTCCCTGATTGTGGCCCCAGACGAAGCTCTGCGGCCGAATGCTAAGTGCCCACGACCTCAGTGTCGCATCACTGACGACCTGCTGTGTAGGGCGTACGATGCGGGCTCACGTATGGGCCATGTGGGTAATTCCTTGTCCCACCTGCTCTTGAGCCTGGCCTCCTTACTGGAGGGTTTGAATGTGGATGTGCCCACACTGGGGCTGCTGGACACCTCTCTCCAGGCGTTTGCCTTCATGTCCCGGGAACCGGGTCGTCTTCTGTCCACATTGACCCAGGCACGCAGACAGGTCTGGTTGGCCCAGTCACCCCTTACTGAAACATGCAGACGGACTCTGAGGTCATTGCCGGTCATCCCTGGTGAGCTGTTTGGTGCGGCGGCACTGGATGCACTGCAGTGCACAGCAGTGGCCTCCCAATCGAGACAGCAGCTTGTGGGTCTTCATCGTTGTGCCCCGCAACGGACCGGGTCTGTTCCTCCGGTTCTTCGTCATCACACCAGTCGGGTTGAGCCAGACCCTTTCGTCGTTCCCCGTCACCCCTCATCGAGGTCTAGTCGCTCCTGGGGCAAGCAGACTGGTTTTCGTGCCTTCAATCTGTCACGCTCCCAGTCCGGACAGCCATCTTCCGGATGGCCTTCCTCCAGGCCCTTTAAGGGCCGGGGAAACCGCAAGTGAGGCATTACGGCCGGCTGTCGGATGCTACACCCCGGAACAGCTCCAGCATTGGGCGACGAGCACCCCGGACGCCTGGGTGTTGGCCACTCTTTCACGGGGGTACAGAATTCAATTCCAACGCCGGCCTCCTGCCTTCGGCCGGGTCTGCCATACTTACATCTCGGACCCGGTGAGATCCAGGGCACTAGACGCAGAGATCGCTACCTTGCTGGACAAGGGGGTGATTGTGCCCGTTTCTGGTTCTGAAAAGGACCGGAGACCTGCGTCCAGTGTTGGACCTGCAAGGGTTGAATGTTTTTCTGAAGACCATGCCTTTTCACATGGTCCGCACCTCAGAGGTCCTTCAGGTGTTGTCCCCGGCGAATGGTTCACAACCATCGATCTGGAAGATGCGTATTTTCACGTGCCAATTGCCCGGAGTCATTGGAAGTTCCTCCACTTTGTGTTCCGGGGACAGCATTTCCAGTTCAGGGTTCTTCCATTTGGCCTCTCCCTGTCACCCCGAGTGTTCACGCGAGTGGTGGCTGCGGCTTTGTCTCCACTGCAGTCGTAGGGATTGAAGATTCTTCCCTACATCGACGATTGGTTCATTTGCGCCCCCAGCCGCACTCGAGCTGTCTGGGACACCGAGGTTGTGCTCCGCCACATGCACTGCCTGGGGTTGAGAGTGAACGTGGCCAAGAGCAATTTGGTCCCGTCCCAGGTTATGGTGTTCCTGCGAGTTGTTCTGGACACGGTTGCCATGGTGGCCTGCCCATCGCCCAGACGTGTCATCAACATTATGGACATGCTGTCTGCATTTCAGGAAGGCAGGAATGTGCCGTTCATTCAGTATCTTCGGCTCCTGGGCATGCTTGTGGCGGCGTCCAGTGCTGTTCCTTTAGGACTTTTCTCCTTGCGTCCCATGCAGATGTGGCTGAACGGTCTGGGATTGGATCCAGCCAGGGCCGTTCACAGGCGACGACAAATACTTGTGTCGCCTCAGTGCCTCGGATCCCTGTCGCAGTGGAGGGACAGGCGCTGGGTTGTGCAGGGAATTCCCTTGGGTTGCCTGCCATCCAGGAGGGAACTTGGTTTTACAGATGCTTCCGCCACGGGTTGGGGTGCAACCTGGCAGGGCCGGATGGTACAAGGGGTGTGGGCTCCACCTTTGGCGGGGCACACATCAATGAGTTGGAGCTAGTTGCGGTGTACCTGGCCTTATGGCATTTCCAGCCGGTGTTACTGGCGAAGCATGTCCTCGTTCGGTCGGACAACATGGGTGTGGTTTACCATGTGAATCATATGGGGGGAACCAGGTCGGCAACACTGCTTCGTTGGACACACCTCTCTCTGGGCGGCTTATGTTCCCGGACCGCAGAATCAGGTGGCGGATTGTCTGTCCTGGCAGACACTGTTACCAGGAGAGTGGAGACTTCACCAGGAGGTGGTTTCCCACATATGGGACACTTACGGCAGGGCCGAGGTAGATCTTTTCGCCTCCCGGGCAGCGCACCACTGTCCCCTGTGGTTCTCCCTGATAGACAGTGCCAGCCCGTTGGGTCGGGATGCGCTGGCTCACGACTGGCCTCGGGTCCTGCTTTATGCGTTTCCCCCAATTCCCCTGATCTTCCAGACGCTCCTGAATTTCCGGGAGGAGGGTCACAGTCCTGGTGGCCCCATTTTGGCCAGCGAGGATTTGGTTCCCGCTGCTGTACAGGCTCTGTTGCAGCTCGCCAATGCGCCTTCCCGGCCGGCCGGACTTACTGTCCCAACTGGGGGGTCGGGTACTGCACCCCCAGCCCAGTCGTCTCCAACTTTGGGTCTGGCCACTGTGGGGTCAGGCAGGGCTTTCTCGGAGTATGGCAGGGACATAGGCCATACTATTGCGAGTGCAAGGGCGCCATCTACACGACGTTTGTATATGAACCGATGGTCGCTGTTTGAGAAGTGGTGCCGGTCTCGGGATATGGATGCCACCAGGTGCTCTGTGTCTGCCGTGTTGGAGTTCTTGCAGGAGCTGTTGGATCGTGGTCTGTCGCCGTCCACCCTCAAGGTATATGTTGCCGCCCTTTCCTGCTGGCACTGTGGGGTGAATGGTGGCACAGTGGGCAGTAATAGGGATGTCTCTCTTTTTTTGAGGGGCGCCAGGCGTCTTTGTCCGCGAAGGCGGTCGACAGCCCCATCATGGGATTTGTCTCTTGCATTGGAGGCTCTGCGTTCCCTTCCATTTGAGCCGATTGCCCAGGTGGGTTTGAAGTGGCTGTCATTTAAGACTGCATTTCTGTTGTCAACGGCGTCCGGTAAACGCGTGGGTGAGTTGCAGGCTCTATCTGTCCACGGGTCTTGCTGCAGATGGCACGCGGATGGGTCAGGGGTGTCACTATGGCCTAATCCTTCCTTCCTTCCTAAGGTGGCCACTGTCACGGGGAGCACCAAACCACTCCAGTTGGCTAGATTTGGCTCTGGGGTTGCTAATGAGTCCCTATGTCCTGTGCGGGCTTTAGAGACTTATGTGAGGGCCACGGCGGGGTTACGGCAATCTGACAGTCTTTTTGTGTGCTATGCGGGCCCTTGTAAGGGTCGTGCCCTCTCTGCACAGCGTCTCTCTCGATGGGTTGTTGAGACCATTAAACAAGCCTATGCCTCACAGGGAGATCCGATGCCGGAGGGGGTCAGGTGCCATTCGACCAGGGCACTGTCGACTTCATGGGCGGCCATGCATGGTGTTTCCTTGGATGTCATCTGTGCTGCTGCCTCCTGGACTTCACCTTCGACGTTCGCCAGGTTCTACAGCGTAAATGTTGCTACCCCTCATCCCTTGGACAGGGTGTTACGTGACCACTCATCTGAATGAGGTGAGCTGGTGGATTCCTCGGGACCTTGTTGTTATGAGTCATTCAGTGCTTGAAGCACCGTCTCTGGCGGTCAGAAGGGATGAAATAGAACGAAAGTTACGTATGTAACTACGGTTCTATGAATCCTGAATGACCGCCAGAGGTTCTTGTCCCTCGAACTCCGTGTTTTCGCGAGAAGTTTCAGGGACTGGATTTCCGGTGTCACATGACCTATATAGGTTCGCAGAGGTCACTGGAGGGTCACAGGTGAATTTGTTGTTATTTAATCTCGACCTTTGCGTGCACAAGAGTGAATATTCAGTGCTTGAAGCACCGCCTCTGGCGGTCATTCAGGATTCATAGAACCGTAGTTACATACGTAACTTTTGTTTTACTGGTTTCCAGCTCCGGGTCGACCGTTCTTTCTTCTTCTGTGTTTTTTTGAATGGCGCAAACACGTTTAGGTTCGCCGGCTGCATTATCGCCCCCTATCGTTCACTAAGTCGTAGCGCGAAATAAATACATAGACAAACTTGAGCTCAAAGTGAGATCTCTTTTTAATCTTGAGAGGAGTCTAATATGAGATTTTGTTCCTTTATTGTTCAGGAGAAATAGATGAGAAATAGGAGAAAAAAGCCATAGACTCAAATTTGTCTGACACAAAGCTCAAAATTGTCTAGGAGTTCAAAATAAGATCTTTTTGAGATCTCTTTTGAGAATACCTGTTCCTCTTGGAGTAGCTGCTGGTGAACTTGCATAGAGCCACCATTGAGTCCGTGCTTTGCCAGTCTATTGCAGTCTGGTTTGGTTCTGCAACCAAACTAGACAGAAACAGATTGCAGAGAACTATAATTGAAATTGAAATTGAAAGCCTTTATTGTCACTATACAAAGTACAGTGAGATTTGAAGCCTCTCTATACAGTGCACACATAACTTGAACATAACATAAGTAAAATATAAAGCCATTATAGAATGTAAAATTATAAAATCTGAAATTACAAATAACTATTCATAAACACTCCAAATGTTGTGCTAAAGTAACTGAGTGGTTAGATATGCAGCTTGGAAGAAAACAATTAAACAGATTGAGCAAGAGGGTAGTTAACAGGTAGTTATGGTAGAAATGGTGCAAATCTGCTATAATAAGTCAGTGCAAAGTTATTGGCAACTGTGTGATGGTGATGATATTCCCAGTGGCATGACAGTTCTTCTTAGTGCAAACTTGAGTTGAGTGTGGAGACAGCTCTTAGGAAGAAACTGTCTCTGAGTCTGTTTGTTTTGGCTGATATGGCTCTGTAGCGTCTGCCCCATGGCAGCAAGTTGAAGAGGTAAAAGCTGGGATGTGTGTAGTCCTTTATGATGCTTCTGGCTCTGCCTAGGCATCGGGAGTTGTAGATGGTGGTTAGGGTGGGTAGATGGCAGCCAATAATCTTTTGTGAGGCGTTGATTACCCTCTGCAGTCTGTGCCTGTCAGCTCCTGTACAGCTTGAGTGCTACACTGACACAGCGTAGGTCAGTAGGCTCTCAATGGCTGATCGGTAGAAGGACACCAGCAGGTCAGTGTTGAGTTGCTCTTTCCTGAGCACTCTCAGGAAAGGGAGTCGCTGCTGCACCTTCTTGACCAGAGCTGTGGTGTCGGTTTTCCAGGAGAGGTCAGTGGCAATGTGGACCCCCAGGAATTTGAAGGTCTCTGCCTGCTGCACGCTTTCGCTGTTGATGTACTGGGGGGCCGGGGTGGCTTTACTCCATCTGAAGTCAAGGATGAGTTCCTTAGTCTTGGAGATGTTCAGCACCAGGTTGTTCAAGGCGCACCACTCACTAGCTACGTTTACATGCGCCAAATCTGATTAAAATCTTAGTCGATCGGAATTCCCAAATCCCTGTTTACATGGACACTAACTGAAATGAGCGCACATGCGCACAGCGAGTTGTCTTTCCTGGGGAAGAAAAAAAATAAACAAACTCCGTCCTTTCTGCACGTCTTTCCCGCCCCATCGTGTGCTCGAGCTGACTCACGTTATCCCCAATATGGACCTTCTGCGGGTGATTACCTTTATGTTTGGGTTTTTACTGGTTGCATTAACCAAGCTAGAGGCTGAATACATATTGCTACTGCTCCTCCACCACAGGAGAGGAGAGCAGGATGACAGGATGACTGCACCAGCAGACCACTTCTGTTTACTTCCCGCCATGTTTTCTACTTGGGTCTGCGAAAGCGGAAAGACGTCATGCTGAAGTTGTACGTATGCGCAGTGGGCTTTTTTCACCCTTTCTTTCCGAATGGGTGCATACATGCACGTCTATCCGAATGAAGATTGGACAAAACCACCCCTCTCGATCGGAAGTAAATTTCATTCTGATCAGGCTGCATCGGATCAAAACATTCTGATTGACATGTTTACATAACGTATTTTTTTTCCGATCGTGTGTTCATTCCGATTAAATGTGCCTATGTAAACGTAGCTACTGAGACTATAGACCTCATCTCTGTAGGCCGTCTCGTTCCCCTATGTGTCATCTGCAAACTTCACAATGATGTTCTCAGGGTGGGTGGGTCTGCAGTCGTGTGTACAGAGAGTAGAGCAGTGGGCTCAATACACACCCTTGTGGTGAGCCGGTGCTGATTGTGCAGGGGGATGAGAGGTGTGGACCAAGCTTCACATGCTGGCGGCGGTTGATTAAAAAGCCCTTTATCCAGGAGCAGGTGGTGGGTGGGAGTCCCAGTGTGGCCAACTTGGGGATGAGAATGTCCGGAATTAGAAAGAACAGAGAAGGTGAGAAAGAATGGAACTTGATGGACTTGTTTTTTATACATAAATATATTTTATTGATGTGTTGTGTTTTTATTTTACTCTTTTTAATGCTTCATCACAGTACCAGTATATTTATTCCCCCAAATAGCTGAATCTACAGTAGTACTTAACTTAGGAACTTAAAAACTCTTAAAGTCTGATTAGACCCTGAAAAACAGAAAGGAACAAAGATTAGATGAATAATAAAATCTATTATATATTTATGTATGAAAGACAAAAACAATGAACTAGTTAGGCTACTTAAAAATCCAAGCAACTTTTATGTAACTGTGCAGCATCACATCTCCAGGCAGTAGCATCTTCTTCTGAGCGTGATTTAATATTTTTTCCAGCAGCGCATTTGTGTCCGTAACTGACTAGTTTTGTTTCACAGCTGCCATGTTTCCATCCAGCTTCTGCAACTGCCAATGTGAAATATGTATATACTATATATACAAATATATATACGCTGTTGTGACAATCGTTCTGGTGGCCCGGGATGTACAAGGTCATCGGGGATTATGTTTACCTTTGACAGGTTTGAGCACGCAATAAGTCCTCCAACCATCCTCCACACGGTCTCCTCCAGCCCCTGGAGACTCCTGGCCGGCCCTGGTCCCATGTAGCCTTGGACTTTGTGACGGGCCTCCCGGTCAGCAACGGGTTATCGGTCATCCTTACCATCAATGACCGGTTCTGCAAGGCCTGTCACCTAGTCCCCCTGAGGCGTCTTCCCTCTGCACTTGAGATGGCTAGTCTGCTGGTTAAGCATGTATTCCGGCTGCTTGGCCTCCTCCGGGAGGTGCTGTTGGACCATGGGCCGCAATTTGTCTCTCAGGTGTGGAGGGAGTTTTTTTAAGGCTCTTCGGACCAAGGTGGTTCTCAGCTCCGGGTGTCATCCTCAAACCAAAGGTCAGACGGAGAGGATGAACCAGGGGCTTGAGGCCACTCTCCGCTGCCTGTGCTCCTCCAGCCCGACCACCTGGAGTGAGCACCTTCCCTGGGTTGAAAATGAGCATAATTCGCAAGTTTCCTCAACCTCGTTTCCTGGGAGGGGTATGGGCCCGAGGACCATTCGTGGGTGCCTCATACATCCAGGACCCGCAGCTCATCAGAGATTTTGAGGCGACTCGTGCCTTGCTGCCAGCTGGCGGCCGTTGAGGGGGGGTAAAGTCAGGGTCCGTGAGCTGCGGTGGTGTATCTGTGTGTTTTTGTGTGTCGAATCAGTCATCTACCCAGATCTAGGATCTTCGCTGGAGAGTTGGAGCAGGCAAATCATTCACAGCTGGAGGACATCAGGCTGATGAGGAAAAGGCAGTGTTCTTAAGCCACGGTCTGACGATCATTCATCGCCTGGTTGTTAATTATAGTAGTAACTATTGAGCCATACTTCCGAGTTTTCCTCGAGTAATTTTGAAAACCGTGTTTTTCTGACTTTTGATAGCGCTTGTGAAGTAACCTGTCATCTACAGGACTATCTCTCGACGCTGCCGCTCTTCCTGTGCTTGTGTTCCTGTGTCACATTCTCCCTGGACTCATCAGCCTCTGCCCCAGCCAAGTCCACCTGCCTGTCCGCTCTCCGGCTCCTGCTCACTCGACACACTTCCCTGGATTGCCCTGCACCATCGCCTCACTGCACCTGTCTCCCCCCTCGCGCTGCTCATCATCCTGCCTCACCAACCAGATCTCTCTAGTCTCCAGCACTTTGCACATTCCCTGCCCTTGTATATATTGTAAATAAACCTGTTTTCACTTTTTACCTGAGCCTGTTGTCCATGTGAGTCTGCATGTGTAGTATATATTAAGTCTGTATGTTAGTCCCAATAATGATGTTAAAAATAAAGTGGAAAAAAAGAATCCTGTTAATGTCCAACAATGAGGAAATTCAGCGTTCTGCATTTGACCCATACATTAGGAGCAGAGGGCTGTCATTTTGTATGCCAGCCGGGGGGATATTTCGGGTTTCATTATCTTGCTCAAGAATACTTCAAAATGTAGCCTGCTGGTACCCAAGATCAAACCCTGACCTCCCAAGTGGAAGACAATCTCCCTCTCCATTATGCTATGGATGGTTGTAAACATTCATTTACAGGTGCCAGAGTAAAGAAAAAAACAATTGAACAACAATTTACCCTTACATTTTTATAGACAGCCAAATCACATTTTAAAAACATAAGGCGTTTTCAGAACCACATTCAAAGTAATATGCCATCTTTAAAATTAATTCACATTTAATTAATATTTCCTTGGCTGTGCTTCCATTAAAAACGGGTTTTCTGAGGTTTCTGTTGAATATTTTAGCTCCACGGGTGTTCTTACCGGTAACGCTTCCTTTTAGAATAGAATAGAATAGAATAGAATAGAATAGAATAGAATAGAATAGAATAGAATAGCCTTTATTGTCCTTGTACAGTGTACAACGAAATTTGAGCGCTTCTAACTTGGTGCAAAAATGTAATACAATCAAAACAATCAAGTATAGTAAAAACAACAAAGGGTTCTAATAAATGACACTATATACACTTATTGCACGTTGATCAATATGATCAGTAAGGTGTGAAATTTATGGGCTGATTTTATCGGATTTTGTTGTTATTGTTCACTACAGAGATAGCTTTTGGAAAGAAGCTATCTCTGAGTCTGTTGGTCCTGGTTTTGTGTGACCTGTACCGTCTTCCTGACGGTAACAGGTTGAAGACAGAGTTACTGGGGTGGGAGGAGTCCTTAATGATGTTGCCAGCTCTGCTGAGGTAGCGAGAGTTAGCGATGTCCTCCAGGCTGGGCAGAGAGCAGCCAGTGATCCTCTGGGCTGTGTTGATCACTCTCTGCAGGGCCTTCCTGTCTGCCACTGAGCACCCCGCGTACCACGCTGTGATGCAGTACGTCAGGATGCTCTCTATGGCGGCTCTGTAGAAGGTGACCAGCAGCCTCTCCTCCAGGTTGTTTCTCCTGAGCACTCTCAGGAAGTGGAGGCGCTGCTGAGCCTTCTTCACCACCACTGTGGTGTTTGCAGACCAGGAGAGATCATCAGAGACCTGCACGCCCAGGAACCTGATGGAGTGGATCCTCTCCACACAGTCGCCGTGGATGTAGAGAGGGGCCAGGTCCTCTCCGCCCCTCCTGAAGTCCAGGATGAGTTCTTTTGTTTTTGTGGTGTTCAGCTGAAGGTTGTTGGCCGAGCACCACACAGTCAGTCTGTTGGCGTCATCTCTGTAGTCAGACTCATCCCCTCCTGAGATGAGTCCGACCACCGTGGTGTCATCCGCAAACTTTATGATGGTGTTCGAGAGATGGGTCGGGGAGCAGTCGGATGTATAGAGCGTGAACAGGAGGGGGCTCAAGACACACCCTTGTGGAGAACCAGTGCTGAGTGTGATGGTGTTGGACAGGTGAGGGCCGAGTCTGACAGACTGCGGGCAGTCAGTCAGAAAGTCTTTGACCCACAGGCAAGTGGGGAAAGAGAGACCCAGGTGGGACAGTTTCTGGACCAGGATCTCCGGGATGATGTGGTTGAAAGCTGAGCTGAAGTCCAGGAAGAGCATCCTCACGTAGCTACCCTGGTGCTCCAGATGACTCAGCGCGGTGTGGAGCGCTATGGTAATAGCGTCCTCTGTGGACCGGTTTGGTCTCTTAGGCGAACTGGTGGGGATCCAGAGTGGGGGGCAGACAAGCCCTGATGTGCTGACAGACCAGTCTCTCAAAGCACTTCATGACTACAGGCGTAAGTGCAACACGGCTGTAGTCGTTTGGGCTATCCACTGCTGACTTTTTAGGGATGGGGATGATGGTGGAGGTTTTGAAGCAGGGTGGAACGATGGACAAGGACAGGGACAGGTTGAAGATTTCAGTGAAAACTCCACTCAGTTGGTCAGCACATGCTCTGAGTACCCTACCTGGCACTCCGTCGGGGCCGGCCGCCTTCCTGGGGTTCACCGACCTTAACACACGTCTCACCTCATGCTCCTGAAGTGTCAGTGTGTCTGTGCTGGGGGTGGGTGGGAGTGGTGTGTCAGCTGAGGGCCTGGCCGTCTCAAAGCGGGCAAAAAAGTGGTTAAGCTCCTCCGCCAGTGACATGTCAGTCCTAGCTGTTTCCCTGTTGTTGCTTCTGTAGTTAGTTATGTGATTTATCCCCTGCCACATCCTTCTTGGGCTGTTGTCAGCGAAGTGGTTTATAGTCCCCTAATTACCAGGACATTACCTGGTACTTATATGGTAACTCTTGGAGTGTTACTGGTAATTACCATGTGTATTAAGAAGGTAATTACAGAGTAAGTACAGCAAATATTACTTGGAATTTACCCGATACATATATGGAAAATTATAGCATATATAGAGTAATTACCACATATAATAAGTAGGTAAATACAGAGAAGGTATTGCTGGATTTACTAGGAAAAACCTCCACTATTACCCCTGTCTCTTNCTTTCCAATTTTGACTAATGAACTATTTAACCCAGTATGTCCTACTCTTAATCTTGATAATATTATATCATCTTTTCCGTTTAACCCACCTTCCCTCATCCTACCAACCTTTCTTTGTATTTTATAATGCCATCTTCCTTTTTTCCCTTCCTCCCATTCTTTCTGCCATCTTTCCCTCAACTTCTGTTTTATGATACTTTTAATTTCTAATTTACTGAACCTAATTATTATTTCAATATTTACATGTTTAGTAGCTCTCTTTGCTATTTTATCTGCCATTTCATTACCAATTACCCCAATATGTGCAGGAATCCATACAATACTATTTCAAGTCCCATCATCTGTAATCTATACAACGTCTGTTGAATTTCTATTAAAATATCTGGTCGACTATCCGAATGATTATTATGTATACTGTACAAGGATGAACTAGAATCTGAACATATTATTGTTTTAAGTCGTTTTATTTCCTCTATCCAGTGCAAGGCTAATAGAATAGCTGTCACCTCTCCTGTGAATACTGATAAACCATCAGTTATTCTTTTACCTGATCCTACATTGAACTCCGGAATAAAAAATGCCACTCCTATTTTATTTTCTGAATCTTTTGATGCATCTGTATACACTTGAACATAATTATAATACTTATCAATATATCTCTGAGTGTTTCTTGAATCTAACTTAAATTTATTGTCTTTCTTTTTTTCCTCAAGTAAACAAAAATCTACTTTTGCTTCAGGTAGAATCCATGGTTGTATAACTGGCAATACCACACTTGGACCAATATTCATTTGTGCTATGCCTAATTCTTCAATTTTTTCCTCTATTATCCATCCAAAACTTTTTGTGTACCTCTTTTCTTTTTCCCAGCACAATTTTAATATATCATGTACTGGATGATTCATATTATTTCCCTTCAAGCTAGCCCAGTACATACTTATTAGTTGAGTTCTTCTTAACTTCAAAGGCATCTCTCCCATTTCCACCTGTAAAGCTGTTACTGGAGTTGATTTAAATGCTCCTAAACAAATTCTTAAAGCTTGATATTGAATTACATCTAATTGTTTTAAATTTGTTTCTGCTGCAGATTGAAACACTATGCATCCATAATCCATTATTGATCTTATTAATCCAACATATATATTTTTTAATGCTACTCTATCAGCACCCCATCCATTCCCAGTTAGACACCTCATTATATTTATACCTTTTTTACACCTGTCTACCATTTTCTGAACGTGTAATTTCCATGTTAACTTTTCATCAAACTACATACCCAAATATTTAAAAAAAATTCACTCTTTCCAGTTCTTGATCATATAATTTTAATTTTAATTCAGTGTTACCCCTTTTCTTGGTAAAAATCATCACTTTTATTTTATCTACTGAAAACTTAACATTCCATTTATATGACCATTCTTCTATTTTTCTAATTGCTTCTTGTACTTTCTTAACCAGAAATTTCAAATGTTTCCCCCTTTTCCAAATAGCCCCATCATCTGCGAATAACGACACACCCATTTCTTTGCCTATATCATTAAATACATCATTTATCATTATTGAAAATAATAAAGGGCTCACTATACTCCGTTGAGGAGTGCCATTTTCAATACAATATTTTCCTGAATAACTTTTCCCTATTTTGACTTGAATATTTCTATTTAACAAAGAATTCCTAATCCATCTAAACATATGACCTGATATCCCTAGTTTACAGAGTTTAATCAACAAGCCCTCTTTCCACATCATATCATATGCTTTTTCAATATCAAAAAATACTGCTATAACACTTTCTTTATTCACTTGTGCTTTTCGTATTTCATGTTCTAATAATAATACTGAATCCATAGTATTCCTCCCTTTTCTAAACCCACTTTGAAATTTAGTTATATACCCTTTAGCTTCCATATAATAATTTAGTCTGTTATTTACCATTTTCTCCATAACTTTACATACAGTAGAGGTCAATGCAATAGGCCTATTGTCAGGTCTTGGGGTTTTGTTTATTATGTTCTGTACGTCAGGGGTTTTGCAGTAGTTGTTTTCCCTTTTTGGTTCTGATTCCATTCTTAGGTTATGTTATGCTTTTATTTTCCGTCGTCATCCAGGTTCCTGTTTTGCTTTTATTTTGGTCATGTCTGTGTTTCCTGTTCTCCTGTATATATCTTAGGTTTCTTGTTTGTATTAGGTCACTTCCTGTTTCTGTTCCTCCCCTCCCAGGTGTGTCGTGTTATTGTGATTAGTTCCGGTTTGTTTGTCCATGTCCTCAGGTGTTTTGTGTTGTAATCAGGTTGGTGTTTTGTATTGAAGTTCCACGTATGTGTTAGTCAGCGTCGGTCCGTTGTCGTTTATCTTGCATGTCTCCACTCCGTAGTCTGTCGTGTCCTCTGCGCTGGCCGTCTGCCGCGCCGTTTAGAGGACTCTTCTGTCGCGGTTTCCTGTTGTCATTTCCCCCCGTATTAATCTTAGCGTCAGCTCTCAGTTCGTCTTAGCCCTCAGTCACCGTCTCAGCCCCTTCTCTGGATTATGGTTTTTTCCCCATGGATTACTTTGGTTGTTTTTTCATCTCTGGACTGTTCCTCGGTTGCTCATTCCTCATGTAAGTTTGTTTTGCTGCCACGTCAGCACTTTACTTTCTTTATTAAAATCTTTTGTTATTCTTAGTACCTGTTCAGTTGTGTTTTCCCCCCGCACTCACTGCACCTGGGTCCAACATTATAACCTCAAACCTGACAGTACGGACCGACCACCATGGACCCAGCAGTGAGTGTTATGTGTTCCCCCCATTACCTCCCGGAGATCCAGACTCCCATGGAGAGACTGGATCGGGTTCTGGCAGCGGCCTTGAAATCCACCGACTTAGCTTATATTCACTCTGCGTAAGGCAGGGGTGTCAAACTCCAGGCCTCGAGGGCCACTATCCTGCATGTTTTAGATGTTTCCCTGTTTCAACACACCTGATTCAAATCCTCTGTATTTCAACAAGTCCTTCAGAAGCCTGTTAACGACTTGTTCATTTGAATCAGGTGTGTTGAAACAGGGAAACATCTAAAACATGCAGGATAGTGGCCCTCGAGGCCTGGAGTTTGACACCCCTGGCGTAAGGAATCGCACAGGACATTCTACAACAACATCTACAGCTTAGGCAGCTTCCCCAGGTCTCTGAACTTTCCATTCACCTGGCCATAGCTCGGGGAAGCTGCATCGGCTACAGACGGTCTCGGACTCATTCCTGCTCCTCACCTGCCGCTGCCAGTCCCCCAGCACCCACTGTTCCACCCGGTGTCTTGGGTGCTTTGTCCGCTCTCCACTCCTCTGCCGCTCTGGCCCGCTCCTGTCTGCTCACGGGTCCCAGCCCCGTCTCAGGGGGTCTCAAGGACGTCGCGGTCCGCGACGCTCCCAGGCCTCGTTCTCCAGGGGGTCCGGGTTCCAGACGGGCTCCAGTCCTCCAGTGGGTCCGGGTTCCAGACCGGGCTCCAGTTCTCCCGAGGGTCTCGACGCCTCCAGTTCTCCCGAGGGTCCCGACGCCTCCAGTCCGCCAGAGGGTCCCGCCGACTGCTGTCCGCCTGAGGGTCCCGCCGACTGCTGTCCGCCTGAGGGTCCCGCCGACTGCTGTCCGCCTGAGGGTCCCGCTGACTGCTGTCCACCAGAGGGTCCCGCCGACGGTCCTCCAGCGCCTCTTCCTGGGTTCGCCGTCCGCGACGCTCCTCCAATGCCGGGGTCCTCCAGCGCCAGGGTCCGGGGACGTCGCCGTCCGCGATGGTCCTCCAGCGCCTCCTCCTGGGTTCGAGGACGTCGCCGTCCGCGACGCTCATCCAATGCCAGGGTCCAAGGACGTCGCCGTCCGCGACGGTCCTCCAGCGCTTTCTCCTGGGTTCAAGGGCATCACCGTCCGCAACGCGCCTCCAACGCCGGGATCCGAGGACGTCGCTGTCCGCGACGGTCCTCCAGCACTTCCTCCTGGGTTCGAGGGCGTCGCCGTCCGCGACGCGCCTCCAACGCCGGGGTCCGAGGACGTCGCCGTCAGCGACGGTCCTCCAGCACTTCCTCCTGGGTTCGAGGGCGTCGCCGTCCGCGACGGTCCTCCAACGTCGTCTCCTGGGTTCGAGGGCGTCGCCGTCCGCGAAGCGCCTCCAACGCCGGGGTCCAAGGACGTCGCCGTCCGCGACGGCCCTCCAACGTCGTCTCCAGGGTCCGGGGACGTCGCCGTCCACGTCGCTCCTTCAACGCCAGGGTCCGAGGATGTCGCCGTCCGCGACGATCCTCCTACACTGCATCCTGGGTTCGAGGACGTCGCCGTCCGCGACGCTCCTCCAACGTCTCTTCCTGGGTTCGAGTACGTTGCCGTCCGCGACGCTCCTCCAACGTCTCTTCCTGGGTTCGAGTACGTTGCCGTCCGCGACGCGTCTCCAACGCCAGGGTCCGGGGACGTCGCCGTCCGCGACGGCCCTCCAACGTCTCTTCCTGGGTTCGAGGACGTCGCCGTCCGCGACGCGTCTCCAACGCCAGGGTCCAGGGACGTCGCCGTCCGCGACGGTCCTCCAACTCCTTCTCCTGGTTTCGTGGGTGGAGAGAAGAGATCTGGCTGATGTTCAGGGTGCACATAAGTGGTCCGCAGGTCCGCACACACTGTCAAAATATAAAATGCGAACCAGATGAAAACCAGAGCGCCGAAGTTCCAGCTGATCAGCTGATTCTGTCTCTATCTGTGTCAGTTTAAATGTGTCTGTCAGTTTGCCAGTGTAACGGTTTTTCAGTCAGTCAGATCAGCGCAGCTGACTGCAGGATTCTGCATTGTGTCAAAACTGAAAAAATTCACTGAATAAGACAAATAGATCATTGTGGCCCCAACAGCTGACTAATAAATTTCAACACCAAACTGTTAAATGTAGATTAAAGTGAACAATCAAACCTGTAAACAATCCAACCTGAACTCTGAAGGTTTTTTTTGTTTTTACCAGTATTTTTATATTTTACTGGTTTCTCTTGATTTTTTCAACAATGAAATGATATTTATTGAAACAAATATAGAGCCAGGTAAAGTAAACAGACTGAATTTGAAGCTTGATTAAGACAGATACCGGTTGGAATAACAACGGCAGAGATAAAGCGGTGGCAGCTGGGCTTACGTCATATGGAAGCGCCAGCTTTATTGTTGTAATGACGCAAAAATTCCGCTAGGGGGCGACAGAAGTTACGCACTATGGCTTTAATCATTAATCCTTCTTTCCACACCATGTCATAAGCTTTCTCAATGTCAAAGAAAACTATAACTAAACTCTCTTTATTCCTTTGTGCTTTCCTGATTTCATTTTCCAAACTCACTATTGCATCCATCGTTCCTCTACCCTTCCTAAATCCATTTTGATACTTCCTTAGCAACTTCCTACTTTCTAAATAATAATTCAATCTATCTGTTATCATTTTCTCCATTAATTTCCCTATATGAGATGTTAGAGCTATTGGCCTATAATTTTCTGGATTACTTGCCTCTCTTCCTCCTTTAATTATTGGAATAATCAGTGCTTCCTTCCAACTTTCCGGTACTTTCTCTTTCTCCCATACTTTATTAAATAAAATAATACTTTATTTTTCCCTTCATTTTGTTTCCTAGTTTTTTAAGCATTTCATAACTAATGTTATCTTTAACAGGTGCCAATTTCTTATTCATCCCCATTGCCCTTTCTAATTCACTTAATGTAAATACTGCATCTACTGCTGAATTCTTCCTCTCCTCATTACTGTCTATATCGTTGTTCTTCCTTGTTTCTTCTCTTCGTCTTCTTCTATCCTCTGTCAAATTCTCATTACTATTTATTTTCATAAACACTGTTGCTAACATTTCTTCCTTTTCCTCATTTTTAATAGCTATCATTTCTCCCCTTTTCATTACTGGATATTTCCACTCCCTATAAATTCTCTTCATTTTTCTTATCATACTCCAAACCTCGCTTACTGACGTTGTTTTCCCTATTTTGTCACAATAAGCCCTCCAACTTTCTCTCTTAGCTCTTTTAATAACTCTTCTTGCCTCTGCCTGTAACCTTTTGTATTTTATCAAATTCCAAAATTATGCGTCTTTTTTAGCTCTTTCATACTTTTGTTTCTGTCCTTAATTGCCTTCTTACATTGTTCATTCCACCACGGAACATTCTTTCTTTCCCTATTTCCTTTACTCTTAGGTATAGATATTTCTGCTGCTCCAATTATCACTTTCCTAAATTCTTTTTCCACACTTTCAATTTCATCTTCCATACTTATCCTACTATGTTTTCCTTCACAAATACCCCTAAATTAATTCCAATTTGCTTTTTCCAAAATCCATCTACCTTCTTTTCCACTCGCACTTTCCAGCTATTTCACTTGCCACTAATGTAACGTCTATTGCAGAACTCTTACCTGTAGCCTATTTACATTAAACCTTGTCCCTCTCCCATCATTAATACATACTAAATTAACATGCTACTCTTAGCTGCGTGCTTCTTCTTTATCACGGCTGGTAAACAATGACTTGGTGCATTACCGCCACCTGCTGGAAAGAAGTGTGCACCACCTGTTTTTCTAAACAGAAAATTTGGAGGGAAAATCTAGTGTTTTCTTTCCAAAAATATGGTTCAAAAACAGTTTCAACTTTAATATGCTTTTTTAAACATTTTAATCAAAAGCTGTTGGACTTTTTAAAATCCAAGCACATACATAAACGTTTATGTGGCCTTTGAAATAAAATATCCTGGTTGTTTCACAAAATAGTAATAATGACAAAAGTCTTAGAAGCAATTCAACAGTGTTAAACTATAGTATGTGTAATATATAAAATTGTGTTTAAAACAAATTTAGAAACTTCAGAAAATTATTTTAACTTTAGAAAATTCAGAAGCTTGAGAGCAGTTTTACACAAATATCTACTGAAAAAACAATGTTTTGGAAAGAATACTAAATATTTTAGCACATCAACGTGCTTTTTGCTCAAACCTTAAAGATAAATGAGAACAAGGTCTGTGGAAAATTCTTTATAAAGCATAATGGAACTCAAATATGGGATTTTCAGCTTCTCTGTGGTGAGAATGCATTACATGCATTCATTTGCAGTATCTTTGGGTTTTGAGTAAAAATACTTCAGGGTTTACCAGCCTGTTTAGGTGTAATACAGCTGCAGCCTGCGTTTTCCTGATGAATGAACTCTCCTCAGTAATCTGTCCTTCCATTCTATCTTGCATTTCCTGGTCAGATCCTTCTCGAAGGCAAGTTGGATTAAAAAAGCTTTCCAGGTGTGTAACATGCTTCTTCTATGCTCACTGTACACATTTTTCAAAGTGGAAAATGAATTCTCACACAAGGCTGTAGAGGCTCCAAGGGTCAGTGCAGCCTCGTATGCAGTGATGACACTAGGCATTGTTCCCAGGCTGCTGTGAAAGTGATGAAGCACTGTTTTTCTTGTCCATTTCCCTTCATCTGGCGGTGTAAAGGTCTCTGTGTGTTTTAGAATGTGATGACAGGCAACCACAAACTCAGCTTCATTTACTGGGGTTCCTGTTCGAGCAAGCAGAGGTTTAATTTTTTTTCAGGGTCCAGGAAGGAGGTACTTTCTTGATTAAGAGAAACCATACTTCCTATCAAGGTGCTGTTTCGCTCTCCAAAACGGTGCAGAAATTCACCTGCAACAGCATCAATGCAGCTGTAAAACAGTCGCTGTTGTTCTTTGATCTGGTTTTCCTGTGCTCGTGCTCCTGATGTCTGCTCCAAAATGTAATCGTTAAGGTTTCTGTTGACTCTGCACTTTCTTTTTGGACTGCTTTGCCTAACTTTCCGGAATAGCGCTACAACTGGTGGCAGCTTGTTGTAGTAGCTCTGTGACTTAGCTAGCATTTGCTAGCATTTTTTTGTTCTTTTTGAGTATTTCTTGCTAGTTTTTTTCTTCTGGAAATATTTTCTAAATACTTTTCTTCTGATTTGGATGCTGTGCTGATTGAGTTTTTTTGCTTAATTTGTCACTTTTTTGCCACTTGTTATGATGCGTAACCATGGCAACAAGAGACTTGTTTACAAGAAAGAGCAGCTAACTGACATTTCTAAGGCTGAAATAATCCTCAAATTGAAACTCTGGACCCCTGATGAGCTCAAAAGAAGAAGACGTGGAGGCAGAGCAGGAGCAGAGTGAAGAGAGAGAAAGAGGAAGTTTAAACCTTCACTTCCATCAGTCATATTGACAAATTTGAGATCTCTTGCTAATAAAATGGAAGAACTTGAAACTCTGTTGAAGACCCAGCCAGAGTATCAGGAATGCAGCATCATGTGTTTTACTGAGACATGGATAAAGGTTCATATCCCAGACTCCAGTGTGTCTCTGCCTGGCTTTCAAACAATACGAGCAGACAGAGATTTGAAGAGGAGCAGCAAAAGAAGAGGAGTTTGTCAGCTGATCACATCTGCAGTCACCTGTTGGGTGGAGCGTCGGAGCAGATGGCATGAGGAGGCTGGGCAGGTGGATGGGGAGGACTGATTCTGTCCTGGAGACTGAACTGGAGTCTCTTGAGTTGATTGTCCAAAGGAGGATGAAGAACATGATGGAAAACCCTCATCATCCTCTTCAGAACACAGTAACTCAACAACAGAGTGTCTTCAGTCAGAAGATTCTTCATAATCCGCTGCAGCACAGACCGCTACAGGAGATCCTACCTGTCCACAGTTAGAACCCGCTACAGGAGATCCTACCTGTCCACAGTTAGAACCCGCTACAGGAGATCGTACCTGTCCACACCTATAACCTTTTATAATGGCTCCCTGAAAAAGAACTGAGCTACAACAACATTTAATTTCCCTTCGGGGATTAATAAAGTATTTTTGATTTGATTTGATTTTACTCTGGTGGCTGACACTCTTTGGCATCTGTTACACAACACCTACTTCCACAACTCCATGAAGACTTCCTCAGTTCGTAGAGCCAAAATGCACTCTCTGGCACTGTTCACAAGCTGGACAGCTGTTTGGAGATCCATTTCTTCTGACTGTAGCATTCTGTTGGGTGGCTCAAGAATGGCCAGAATCTTCTGCACAACAAGAGCATGGAAACGGAAGCTTGGTTTAGACACAGCGCTACGCAGCCCTGCTGCCTCCATCCTAGTGTCTGCTGGAAATAAAGGTGTGTTTTCAACATGATCCAGCACTTCAAGAATCTCCTCAAAAGATTTCAGAATGACTTCAACTGTAGCCAGGTGTCCTGTCCAGTGCTGTTCCAGTAAACGCTTCAGTGTGTTTCCCTTATAAATAGCTGCAATAGTGGGCTTTCTTGTGAACTTGTACAGGGCATCGCAGACACTGAATAGATCTTCAATAGCTCTCTCGGCAGACATGACATGAACTATAGCCAAGTGAAGAATAGAATAGAATAGAATAGAATAGAATAGCCTTTATTGTCCTTGTACAGTGTACAACGAAATTTGAGCGCTTCTAACTTGGTGCAAAAATGTAATACAATCAAAACAATCAAGTATAGTAAAAACAACAAAGGGTTCTAATAAATGACACTATATACACTTATTGCACGTTGATCAATATGATCAGTAAGGTGTGAAATTTATGGGCTGATTTTATCGGATTTTGTTGTTATTGTTCACTACAGAGATAGCTTTTGGAAAGAAGCTATCTCTGAGTCTGTTGGTCCTGGTTTTGTGTGACCTGTACCGTCTTCCTGACGGTAACAGGTTGAAGACAGAGTTACTGGGGTGGGAGGAGTCCTTAATGATGTTGCCAGCTCTGCTGAGGTAGCGAGAGTTAGCGATGTCCTCCAGGCTGGGCAGAGAGCAGCCAGTGATCCTCTGGGCTGTGTTGATCACTCTCTGCAGGGCCTTCCTGTCTGCCACTGAGCACCCCGCGTACCACGCTGTGATGCAGTACGTCAGGATGCTCTCTATGGCGGCTCTGTAGAAGGTGACCAGCAGCCTCTCCTCCAGGTTGTTTCTCCTGAGCACTCTCAGGAAGTGGAGGCGCTGCTGAGCCTTCTTCACCACCACTGTGGTGTTTGCAGACCAGGAGAGATCATCAGAGACCTGCACGCCCAGGAACCTGATGGAGTGGATCCTCTCCACACAGTCGCCGTGGATGTAGAGAGGGGCCAGGTCCTCTCCGCCCCTCCTGAAGTCCAGGATGAGTTCTTTTGTTTTTGTGGTGTTCAGCTGAAGGTTGTTGGCCGAGCACCACACAGTCAGTCTGTTGGCGTCATCTCTGTAGTCAGACTCATCCCCTCCTGAGATGAGTCCGACCACCGTGGTGTCATCCGCAAACTTTATGATGGTGTTCGAGAGATGGGTCGGGGAGCAGTCGGATGTATAGAGCGTGAACAGGAGGGGGCTCAAGACACACCCTTGTGGAGAACCAGTGCTGAGTGTGATGGTGTTGGACAGGTGAGGGCCGAGTCTGACAGACTGCGGGCAGTCAGTCAGAAAGTCTTTGACCCACAGGCAAGTGGGGAAAGAGAGACCCAGGTGGGACAGTTTCTGGACCAGGATCTCCGGGATGATGTGGTTGAAAGCTGAGCTGAAGTCCAGGAAGAGCATCCTCACGTAGCTACCCTGGTGCTCCAGATGACTCAGCGCGGTGTGGAGCGCTATGGTAATAGCGTCCTCTGTGGACCGGTTTGGTCTCTTAGGCGAACTGGTGGGGATCCAGAGTGGGGGGCAGACAAGCCCTGATGTGCTGACAGACCAGTCTCTCAAAGCACTTCATGACTACAGGCGTAAGTGCAACAGGCCTGTAGTCGTTTGGGCTATCCACTGCTGACTTTTTAGGGATGGGGATGATGGTGGAGGTTTTGAGGCAGGGTGGGACGATGGACAAGGACAGGGACAGGTTGAAGATTTCAGTGAAAACTCCACTCAGTTGGTCAGCACATGCTCTGAGTACCCTACCTGGCACTCCGTCGGGGCCGGCCGCCTTCCTGGGGTTCACCGACCTTAACACACGTCTCACCTCATGCTCCTGAAGTGTCAGTGTGTCTGTGCTGGGGGTGGGTGGGAGTGGTGTGTCAGCTGAGGGCCTGGCCGTCTCAAAGCGGGCAAAAAAGTGGTTAAGCTCCTCCGCCAGTGACATGTCAGTCCTAGCTGTTTCCCTGTTGTTGCTTCTGTAGTTAGTTATGTGATTTATCCCCTGCCACATCCTTCTTGGGCTGTTGTCAGCGAAGTGGTTTATAGTCCCCTAATTACCAGGACATTACCTGGTACTTATATGGTAACTCTTGGAGTGTTACTGGTAATTACCATGTGTATTAAGAAGGTAATTACAGAGTAAGTACAGCAAATATTACTTGGAATTTACCCGATACATATATGGAAAATTATAGCATATATAGAGTAATTACCACATATAATAAGTAGGTAAATACAGAGAAGGTATTGCTGGATTTACTAGGAAAAACCTCCACTATTACCCATCAACTAAATTAGGTTGTGATCAGTTCAGATTGTAATAACTAAAATTAAGGTAGTACCTTCCAATAAATTACATTTCCTTATATGTCCTTCAGAGTTTTTTTTAAAGCATTTACCTTGTACTTACCTGTAATAACCTTCTACAACTGCAGGATGTTTTCCTCAAGGATCCTGGTACATCTTAAATACTGGGTATGTTGCTGCAAATGTTCTTAGTATTTACTCAGTAAGTAAGTGGAAACTGGACTGTAAAAGGAAGTCTGGCTTGTTTCCATGGTGTTACCAGGTTATTACCATATCATTACTGATACATTGGTCACTTTTACATGCGATCAATAGATACTTTTACCATCTTATCTCCTGCAATGTTTCTAAGTAAAACTCGACATTTTACTTGGTAAGTACGTGGAAACTAGACTGTAAAAGGAAGTCTGGATTGTTTCCATGGTGTTACCAGGTTATTACCATACAATTACTGATACATTGGTCACTTTTCCATGCGATCAATAGATACTTTTACCATCTTATCTCCTCCTTATAGCCTGTTTGGAGGCACTCTGGCTGGGGAGAGGGACGTGCACAAGGTCTTGTCATCCACCCTGGAGTGACAGTTCTCCCTCTCCTCTCAACAGTTGCAAGGGGAGCTTGAGCTCCAGAGCAGGAGGAGAGAACATCCAGCCTCCATGCCCAGGAGCAAGCAGCTCAAACAGGGCAAAAACACCGCCAGGGTGGCCTCTGGAACAATAACGTTTCACGTAATAACGTGATATTATATTGTACAAACATGAAAAGTACATTGTTCGAACAATAAAGCTATCACGTAACAACGATACAGCTCTGTTGATGTTCTTTTAACTTTTGTAAATGCAACTCTGATTTTACAATAATGTTTTGTTGTTGCTTTGTATTGTACATAAATTTTGATTAAAAAAATTGATGACGGCAGCTGGTTCTATGGCTAGTTCTTCTTCCACCAGTAGCAGGAAGCTGCTGCTGGTTCTTTCGGTGGGCGGTGACTGATATAAAATGACCAATCACATGAGGATCACACTGGGCCTTAGTCTCCTCCTCCAAACTTTCAGAATTACTTTTACTTGTGGGGGCGAACTTTCCTTTCGAGTGCGCAGCCTCTCCTGGTTTGCCTTCACGCTCATATGATGTACAGGCGCCTGTATGGAGATCCACACGTGCGGTTTATGAATACTCGTGTAATGAATCATACGCGGGCGTGTGGGGTGAATTCACGCGTGTGCTGTGGACTGCGCGCGCACACACGGGCGGAGACACGCGCGCACAGTTAAATATGCGTGCGTGCTGCAGAAAATCTCGCTCAGGATTTTTGACTGAAATTTAATTCCATAAAAATGTCTCATATTACTGGTTAATTCTTAAGAAATAACCACAAAGTCCTGAAATTTGTATGAAAAGGTCTCTTAAATAGATAAACTAGATTTATTCTTCTTCTTCCGTAGATGCTAATGCGGCCCAAACGGAAAAACGTACTCACACAAATCATGTATCAAACCGTAAGAGACTATGTGTGCTGTTGCCATGCGTAGCAGGGCAGAAAAACAGTATGCCTTGCTCTATTAGTCTAGTTTGTTAGCCAGTCTGAGTCCTGCAAATTTGCATAATGAATATTAATGAGACTGCAGAAGCCAGACGAATCACCATGCAGAAGATTAAAAGGTCTGTTAATCAGTGTTTCCTATTTTGTGTGTGTGTTTTTTTATTCACTTGGTTTAGGCAACAGATCCAGATCTGGGAGCAAGTGGTCAGATTCATTATCAACTCATCAACCACCAATCACTGTTTACCATCAATGCAAGCGGAAGCATATGGACTGCAGTGCCACTGGACAGAGAGGTCAGAGCAAGTCAGAATCAGGTTTATCTGAGAAAGCATTTCACACACACAAGGAATTTGGCTTCAGTTTACATTTGTGATTGTACTTATACATAGTCATAGTCATTATTAGGGATTGCATTTGCATTGGGACTCCATTTAAATAGCAAACCTATTATTCTTCATCTCTAAACTGGTCTCTTAACTCTTTCGATGCCATAGACATTTATAGATGTCTAACTAAATCCGAATACTCAGTGCCATAGACGTCTTGACGTCCCTTGAGCTTTTATTGGCTTAAATCCCGCAAAGCATTGTGGGGCAGCTGCTCGCTGAATTTGAACTTAGTCATATGATCCAGGAGAGGGCAGTGGTGCACTTCTCTGGGTGAGATCACCCTTATTTACTGTGTAACAATGTGGTTGGAGTAGGGAAGGAGCAATACACTCAGGACGAGACATACTGTGAATGAGGAAGCGGTTCAGAGCCTGTGAGCAGCTGTAATGCAATCAGATTGTTCAGAGCATAATCACTGCATAAAACACACGGTAAGTGTTCATACACAAAGGAATGGCCGTTTGTGGTGGGGGAGGGAGTCATGCCAGTCACACGTGCACACGCGCTCACACGTACACACACACACACACACAGTATCTGAATCAGAAATCTGCTGCTTTTTTTCTTATATTTTATTCAAATGTTGAAATTGTCTATAAATTACTCTTTTTTTACATAAACTATTGAAAGTACTTTTTTACTCTTGTTTTTTCACTTTCATAGTAGTAAAACATAGTTGAGATGTTGAATGAATCATTGAAACATTAAATATTTACCTTCTCAATTCCATAAATTTTATACTAGTTTGTAATAACTCTGAACAATGAGATCAATTCCCAGCCGTTTCACAGGCTCTGAACATGCCTTCCGTATTCACTGTCTGTCTTGTCCTTAGTGACTGGCTCCTACCCTGCTGGACACCCATTGTAAATAAGGGTGATCTCACCCAGAGAAGTGCACCACTGCCCCCTCCTGGATCATATGACTAAATACAGCCTGTAGTAAGTTCAAATTCAGCGAGCAGCTGCCCCAGAATGCTTTGCTGGATTTAAGCCAATAAAAGCTGTAGAGACGTCAAGACGTCAATGGCACTGAGTGCGGGACTCTAAAACTCAAAGTTTCTTCATGAAATGTTCTAGTTATACATATTACACAGACAATAGATGCAGTTACCACCATAAATGGCTGATTGGCATCAAAACCTGTGTATACAGATAAAATAAAAAAAAATTGTGAGAAAAATAAGTTATTTCTCATTAAGGTGTTGAACATGTTTGTTTCCTATGGGAACAGCCTGGAGGGGTAAGAAACTGTTTTAGTGTCTAATGGTTTTGGCACACAATGATTGGCAGCACTGTCTGGAAGGGAGAGAAGTGTTAAGTAAAATGGGTCATTGCTGATGCTGCCTGCTCTTTTCCTTGCTCTGGAGGAGTACAGATCCTGGATTGAGGGTATATTAGCACCATTAATCCTCCTTGCAATCTGTTTCTGTCTAGTTTGGTTGCTGAGCCAAACCAAACTGTGATAGACTGGCAGAGAACTGAATCGATGATGGCTGTGTGGAGGTTCCCCAGCAGCTCCTATGGCAGGTTAAACAGGCAAAGGCTGTACAAAGCCCAGCAGATAGCCCAGCCTCTGGGTCTTCTTAATGACCATGTCTATGATGGTTGTCCATTTTAGGTCCTAGGTAATGATGGTCCTAAGAAACCTAAATGTGTCCATCATAGTTACTTTGCTGTTGCATATAATAGTGGGTAACAGAGTTGGATGGCTCCTCTTGATGGCCATTGCTTTTTCCCCAGTTTTTAGAGTGTTGAGCTCTAGATTGTTTTGATTGCACCAGAGGATCATTTCCTGTCTGTAATGAGAATCATCTCTGTTCCTGGTGAGGCTGATGACCACCATGTTGTCTTCAAACTTAAAGGTCCAATATCGTAACACCAAAGGTCAGATTTTATCCTATATGTGCTTATCCCAGATGTTGAAAGCCATGAAAGAGCATGATATAGGACCTTTCAAGACCCACGCCGATCATATTTTGAGTTATTTTAAAATGTTCTCAGTGGTCATAAAATTACTACTATGGCATTTTTACCCAAAATAACAAAACCAGTGCTATTTTCTATCAAATAGGTTCTCCATACCGGTAGTTGCTCATTAGCAATTCGCCTCTGTGTGGGCAGAACCGTTGGTGTAGAGGATAAGCCCACCCCTTTCCCCGTTGCTAAGATATATCTGTTTATGCTAATGCTATAAGCCCGTCCAATCCATTTCATATGTCACAAAAGCATTATTTTCTAAATTACAGTGATCCCTCGCTAATTTGTGATTTGACTTTTGTGGATTCACCACTTTGCGGTGAATTTTTTTACAGTGTTTTCGGCTGTTTGTTTACTTCTCCACACTTCCTCTGCGGTCCGTTTTTGTCAAGTCCACTCTTGTATGAGCTCGCAACTTCCTATCACCTTGTTGCTTGTGTTCCTTTTTTTCTTTCTTTTTTTGCTGATCTCTTGGTGAGGGCACATGCTTTCTGTTCTGTTCCCACTCCACCACCCCCTTTTTTTCTTACTTTTTTTGCATCTCTGAGTCTCCCACCCGCAAATTCCTCGAATATAAAATTATGAAGGCTCGAGAAGGGGGAGCCACCATACTTGGACTCGACCCACGTTCTGTTGGTAGGGGACGGATATATTTGGATTACTGATCGTGGAAACCTGCTGATTGGAGTTGGCAGTCACCTAATGTATCGACAAATTCGGAAAAGGAATGGAAAGTATGTAATCTGGCAGCACTCGGACTAAAAAGCTCGGGATGGGGGGTTCTGGATCACATGATGTGGTTAGGATCTCATGGAAGGATGAGTGTCATCCTGGAGAAGCTGCAGGTTTGGTTCAGTGTGGGGGAATGATTGATTGGCTGTTCTTCATGTAATTTGATTCATTTTGGCTGTTTTGGATTTCCACTGGAAAAAGTGCACCATATGAGACTGAAAGGACTGCTGAATTCTGCAGTCCTGTTTTACTCTCTCTTATCTTATTTTGGCTGGACCAAAGGTCAACACTCCAAACTCCCGTGAGGAGAATGCAGCTGGGACACTTTTTCTGCTTACAAAGAGATCCGACTTATACGCGAATCGACTTATACGCGAGTATATACAGTAACAGGGACAATGCATACAATGTAGTAATAAAACAGGTTTGCTGCTAATGCGGGGAATAAAGAGTTTGTAGCTAGTGCTAATTTTCAACTCTTGTCCGATGTTGCATGACCTTCATGCAAAATTAAAAATACAATAAACACAAATCCAGATATTTTAAAAGACATTTGAAAATACAGTCAGAAGTTTAATTTGTTATATATATCTTTAAAATTATTTAAGTCGATGTCCATGTATGTGTGTATGTATGTAGGGTATCCCTACTTTGAGGATTTTCATCTATCGCGGGGTGGTCTGGAACCAATTAACTGCAATAGGTGAGGGATCACTGTACTCATGATTCACAACAATTTAAAAGCAGAAATACTCAAAAATGCAATTTTGGGCTTAATTTTCTCAAGACACGTTCTCTACTATCAGAAAAATGCCACAAGAACATATTAACAACAGGAAATACACAATTTTTATTGGAGTGGGTCTTTAAGGAGTTTTAAAGATAAATAACCAGAAGGGCAGTCATTTGTGTAAATGTAGAATAGCAGTGATGACAGAACCCATCCCTTGGGGATGCCAGTGTTGATTGGTCTATGTTCTGGATGCTATTTTCCCCAGCCTCTCCTGCTGCTTACTGTATGAGAGTAGGGAGATCGGCGAAGGGATAGCCTCCGAGGGAGCAGCCTTTTCAGTACCAAAAACGGCAGCGCAGTCCCAAGGGGCTACGAGGGGATAGCCGCTGCAGAAAAAAAGGAGCAGCCCACCTGGGAACGCCCCCAGGAAGCCACTCCCCTGGTTTAGCAATTGTCCTAGCATGGTAGCTGTCAGGGGAGGGGGCTACCCTGGTCCAGACAGAGGGCTACTCTGTGTAGCTGTTGGTGGAAGAGGGCTACTTTGGTCTGGGCCAGAGGGCCACTTTGTGTAGCTGTTGGCGACGGAGGGCTACTCTGTGTGGGACTTGGTTGGATTTAGACCTGCGTTGGGTAGCTGTGAGGATCAGAGAGCTACCTAGTGACGGACAGGCTACTGTCCAGGGTAGCTGTTAGGGATAGAGGGCAGCTGTTAGGAGCAAAAGGCTACTTGGTCTCGGACAGAGAGGCTACTTCATATAGCTGTTGGTGACAGAGGGCTACTATGTGTGGGTCTTGGTCAGATTTAGACCTGCGTTGGGTAGTCGTGAGGATCAGAGGGCTACCTAGTGCTGGACAGGCTATTGTCTAGGGTAGCTGTTAGGGATAGAGTGCTACTTTAGGTAGCTATTAGGAGCAAAAGGCTACTTGGTCTAGGACAGAGAGGCTACTTCATATAGCTGTTAGGGGCAGAGGGCTACTGGGTCTCGGACAAAGGGCTTCTTGGTCTCGACAGAGGGCTACTTCTAGGGTGGCTGTTAGGAATAGAGGGCTACTTAGGGTAGCTTAAGTCCAACCTTCCAGGGCTGAGGACCCACTGTCCAGGGGTTCTCTAGCCATATGTAGACATATAAAAGTGTGCCAAAATAAAGACTTCACTTTGTCGTACTTTTGAAGCCATTTAAAGGTAGCCCAGAATGAAGTCTCAGTGCCTGAAATGAAGAGCCGAAATAGTTGCATTCCCTGGGTGATTTCGCAAAGTCAGATTATATTTGAAGCTTTGTTTCTTTCACAGCTGTAAAGAGTCATCGCATGCTTTAAGTGGGTGTCAAACATGTTGGTGAAATCTTCTGAATTGTGAATATTACTTGGAAATCCAATGAAAATGGAGCATATGGGGTGAAGACTCGAGTTTGATTGGATTGTTATTGGGCTACTTAAGGGTAGCCTCTCCCGAGAGGCTATGTCAGGGTAGCAGTGTTGCGTAGGGACAGGATAGGAGCACTCTTCTGGGGGCGCCCATATAGGAGCCGCCAAGGGAAGTTGTACTACCAAGACCACAGACTTCCAGGGGCTTCGGCTAGAGCAGGCATCTCCAACCCTGGTCCTCGAGAGCTACTGTCCAGAAGGCTTTAGATGTGTCCCTGCTCCAACACAGCTGAATCAATTAACTGAATTACCTCTTCAACAAGCCATCAAGTTTAGCAAAGGCATGCTAATGAGTCATTCATTTGATTCAGCTGTGTTGGAGCAGGGATGCATCTAAAACATTCTGAACAGTAGCTCTTGAGGACCAGGGTTGGAGATGCCTGGGCTAGAGGGTTTAGTCCGCGGAGGGGTGCTTAAGTATGGGTACCAGGAACTTCTGGAGCTGCTGGATCTGGGGGTATCTGGCGGGACTGGTGGTGGTGGTTCTGGGGGATAGGAGCACCAAAAATTTTGCGCTGGCGGCCCAGAGAAAAGTCGATTTTTCCCACGAACAAAGACCCACCCTTCAAAGACCCTACGCCCCAGAGACACCGTTCTAGTCTGGTTGGAGTCAGCTCGGGCCCCCCTACGACATATTAAAATTTCAGCTCTCTAGACCATGTAGAAGTTAAGATGGCTACCAACGCTCTCCCAGAACATGACAGTGTCAGGCCCATGGACTCTCACCCCATTCTGAAGGCCTGTTTTGAGAACAGACAATGAACTCCCCTGGGAATCGTGGGTCAAATCTGACACTGGATTCTTGTTGGTGGCCATCCACACATTGTGCATACCAAATTTGGTGGCCCTGGGGTCAAAGATTGAGGCATGGTGGCATAAAAGCCACTGATTTGTAGGCCCTGTGATGCATTCAAGTGTCTTTTTCACTCCTTTTTCGCTCCTATTTGACTTTGCTTCGACCCAGAAGACTGAAAATCGGGTCTGGGTATCGGAAAAGTGTGCCGATCCAGGACGTGCAGTATTTTTTCCAAAACCAGATCCAGATCGAGTGTCTTTTTTGGTCCCATTTGAAAATGCTTTGAGCTGTCTATGTGTGCGACTCAGAGCACGAGGGACTTAGCTGTGACAAGCAGTGAGGAGGAGGAGAGTCGTGTCCCGTGGGGCAACTTATAGTAGCCCTCTTGGACAGAGACCCCAGACTCAAAAACCATTAGAGCGAATGACCTCGGGTATGGCCCACAACCCCCTGTGCCGAGTTCAGAGCCGATCCGAGCTAGGTAGCTCTAGAGGGAGAAAAGTAGCCCTAGCAGCAGGGGGAGTGTCCAGGGGTTAGGGTGAGTGGCCCAGAGGAAGGTGGGAGGGGATTGGCAGAAATCAAGGCTGTGGCGCCACCTAGGGGATTAGGGGGGTCGGTGCGAGAAAGTAAACCTCGGTTGAGAGTTGCGCAAGCCATCGGGGGATTTGGGAAATTGTGGGGTAGCTGCTCTGAGAGCGACCTCGAAGGCCCGAAGGCCACGTCCTCCCGAGGCAGGGACTAATGAATGGGGTCCGAGTCCAAAAACCAGACGTTTCCCTCTGTCATAGATTTTGCAAATCACTGACAGGTGGAAGCTGGAATGGTTAAGACTAAAAGACTTCCGGAAGAACAATGGGTGATATCAATACAGGTGGAAGGTGTGAACAATGATTTATTATTTTTGAAATACTTTTTATTCTGATTTGGCTGATTGATGTGTCCTTTGCTTCATTCGTCACTTTTTTGCCACTTGTTATGATATGCAACCGTGACAACGAGAGACTTGTTTACAGGAAAGAACAGTTAATGGACATTTCTAAAGCTCAAATAATCCTCAAATTGAAACCCTGATGAGCTAAAAAGAAGAAGATATGGATTCAGGGCAGGAGCAGAATGAAGAGAGAGAAAGAGGAAATTTAAACCTTCACTTCCATCAGTCATATTGACAAACGTGAGATCTCTTACTAACAAAATAGATTAACCCTTAATGGTCCTTGGGGCATTTCTTTGTGCACTCAGGGATGTTTTTTTGAATAACGCTGGCTGCGCTACTGCAATTCTTTTAATTTTTTCCTGAGATGTGCATTTTTGGAGAAGTTTACCAAAAATATTTATTTTTTTCTGTCTCTCCATTTAAAATATTGCCTATTGAACATAGTAACATAGAGGTCCCTCTGTCATTTTTTTGTGCCATTGACTTTGACTCCCTGCATGAATTTATGACTCAAAACAATTCATAAAAATTTAAAGGAAAGATGTTTCTGTGCTTTTTGGGTGGTGTGGGGGTGGTGGGATGTGGTGGGCTAACGTGGTGGTGGTGGGCTTCACATGCTTCAACAGAAAACTATTTTTTTCACGAAAATCTAACCATAGATAAATAAATAAGGAAGATGATGCAAATTTTTAAAATTTACTGACAAATTTGCTGTTGGATATTGTTATAGAGACAGCTACAAAGGATATGCAATGATCAAAGCTCATGAAAGCACACCAACAAGAAAACAACAGCTAAGCTTCAAAAGGTAAATGGTAAATGTCCTATATTTGTATAGTGCTTTTCTAGTCATTCAGACCCCTCAAAGCGCTTTCACACTACAAGGTTTTGCACTCAGCCATTCACACAACCCGATATGTAAACTGGGGGGAGAAGGTAGGGGCTAACACTCACACAACCCGATATGTAGATCGGGGGGGCAACATGGGGCGTTGGAAGCCGGGATTGATCCACCAACCTTCAAATTGGAGGACCACCACTCTAACCACTGAGCCACAGCCGCCCCAAAGGTGCAACATTTTTGCAAAAACAAATTCCTGCAGGACTGAATGTTTACACAGGTGTCCCTACTACAAAGTTTAGTTACATGACTCGGGTCGGGATACTCCTCTTTCCACCTCAAGCATGACATGTCACCTCAACCTAGCACAAGCCTCTGAGCTTTTTGAAGAGCTGGATCAGAATGCACCAGCACCCTCCAGCAATGAAAGCTTGTTGTCAGAGGACGACTATGGAAAACAAAACATTTGACCTCGGCTGGGGGTCTGATCCCGAGGTTGACAATGAAGTGAAGTGGACGTGTATGAAGAAATTGAAATTGTGAGTGAATAATTGAAAATCCATGAAGGATCATTATCTTCTTCTAAGAACATCATCTGGTTCGCGTTGCCCCACTAGAGCCCTTATTTTCGCCCAGGAGAGATACTGTGTCCTGGTATCCAATGATTGGATGTGATTTTTTCACAAAATCTAATACTACACAAAAAGTATGAGGGAATCAAAAAATATTTTTATGCCACTAGATGACACTCCAAAGCCCTAACAATTCACCACCAAAACCAGTCCTGTGTACATAACGCATAAAAAATGATTTAATTTTTCCATTTTTTGTCGTCTTTTTAGATAGCAGATTTATTTTATAAAACCTGGCATAAAATGGGTTAAATCTAAAAAATATACATTTTTTTTTATGTTTTGAGAGGACTGAAGCTAAGGATGAGATTTGTGCAAAAAAAGATGTGACTTATTAAATATTATATAATTTTATATACACCTTTTTAATTTTGGACATTTTTTTGTGCCGAGGATCCCCAGTGTTGCATTTATTTGAGGGCCCATTAAGGGTTAACTTGAAACTCTGTTGAAGACCCAGTCAGAGTATCGGGAATGCAGCAGCATGTGTTTTACTGAGACATGGCTAAAGGAACATATCCCGGACTCCAGTGTGTCTCTGTCTGGCTTTCAAACAATACAGGAAGACGGAGATTTGAAGAGGAGCGGCAAAACAAAAAGAAGTATACAAACCCATTGTTCAGAGGCAACCTGTGATCAAAAGAACTGTGAGGTCAAAGGCTTCTTCAGATCTGTTGCAGCACAGACCGCTACAGGAGATTCTTCTTGCCCACAGCTATAACCCTCTACAATGGCTCCCTTAAGAAGAACTGAGCTACGACAGCATTTATTTTCCCTGCGGAGATAAATAAAGTATTTTTGATTTGATCAAATTTACAGTGGAACACATTCAGCTCCCCTGCTATGAATTGATTTCCTGAAGATTTTGGGGAAGGGCTCCTGTAGTTTGTGATGCTTTTCAGGCCTTGCTACACTGAATGGGACTTGTTGGCTGAGAATTGGCTCTTCAGCTTTGTAGAGTTCCATTTCTTTGCTGCTCTGATTTCCTTATTCAATGTGTTTCTGGTCTGGTTGTACAGGAGTCTGTTCCCACAACTGACTTTTCACTGAGTCTCTCCCCCCTTAGTTACTGTTGCTACGTTCGTCAAAAATGACCAGTGCGACAGATTATCGTGACTGGAAGAGGTATTTCCATGTGTGTTAGTGACTTTTTTTGAAGCACTTTCATGACATCCTACAAATCCTCCAACCTTGAGCTCTTGCCAGATGAGCTTTGCCAAGTGGTGTCTGTCCTCTAACAGCCAGACTCCCTCACAGCAAGAGAGCACTCCCAGCTGCTAGCACCTCTAAAGCTTTCCCTCACCAGTCAGCTATCCCAAGCAGGCTCACGCTAATCCGTGGGTGGACCGCGACACCTCTCGGGATGCTCATCAGCACTGAGCTCCCTCTGACATGTAGTTAGTAGGTGTTGGAGCACCGCTTTACAATCTTGTTTGGAATTAATGTTTGTTGGACCTGCTCACATAGTAGGTTGTGTGCCGTTTTGGGGGCAGGGCCAGTGAAAGGTCAATTGTATGAATTCAATTGTATCTGTTGAAACAAAGGTAAACCAAAGTTTGCTGTTGCGGTAAGTGCATAAGATTTTGGTTGTCATACACAAGTCTTCACAGAAGTTGATGTAACAGGTCACAGTGTCAGTAAATATTCATTAAATAATGTAATAATGTTTATTGGATTCTACAAATAATAGACAAAAGTGTAACTGTGTTTTTCTGCCTTAGTATTAACTGTAATGTGAATATTTGTATCCCTGAAGGTGAGAGGACATTATTATCTCATTGTTGAAGCCTCGGATGGTGCAGTGGACCCTCGGCGTTCCAGACTGACACTCTCTGTCACTGTATTGGATGTAGATGACAACAGTCCTATGTTCTCCCAACAATCTTACAATGTCAGCCTACCAGAGAACAGCCCTAAGAATATTGTTATTCTTCATTTAAAGGTGTGTTTTTTGTGTATAAAGGTCAATTCATTAGGGTTTTATACTACACAACATAATACTGTAAATTATTTAGCATATTTTGTCCAATTCATAGGTATGAAGCAGGGGCAGCTCAAGGATTTTTTTTCTGCAGTAGCTTAGTAGTTGCTCACTGGCACTAAGGAGTTGCTAATCCTTTTTAATTTTTTAAAGGAGCTGATTTAGATTTGGGACTACACTATGACAAAGCACTGCTGTAAGCCACTGTTGTAAGGTGCAAGGACATGATGCAGTGCAAAAACAAAAATGGACAACACAAGTACATTTTTAGTACTTTATTTTTTGTTTACTAGGTATGTACCTGTATATCACATTTTAGTTTATTGAAGTAAAATACAATATACATCAAAAAGCTAAAAATGTTCCAATTTTCTGAAAAAGTATACTTGATTAAATAAACTATACTAGTTTTTGCTAAGAAGAAATTACATTTCCAAAAAAGAAAGTAACGGGAAAGCATATTTATATGATCAGAATTTTTATTATAAAAGTTATTTTCATTACACAGTGAAAAATATCTTTTAAACTGTTTTAACTCTGTAATTTGAAAAACACATGTGCACCACGGTCAGAGAGGGTGGAGCATGCTCACTATTTGATGTCAAGCAGAATAATGTGTCTGTTGTTGTGGTTCATGGCAAATGCATCAATGATGCTAGCAACACAAATCTCACTGCGGCACAAATAAATGAACAAGTCGAGGGACATTTTTGGCATTTGAAAAAAGGCTAATACAACAAACTAAAGAAGCACTCTAACAGTGCAGACCTCCACCAGTGATCTGGATCACCACCAAAATATAATAGATTGGTCATTGGACCATTTCCAACCTATCCTGAAAATTTCATCAAAATCCATCCAGAAGTTTTTGAGTTATCTTGTTAACAAACAAACAAACCCTGGTAAAAACATAACCTCATTTGCTGCCCCTGGCAGAGGTAAAAATAATGGTGCGTTCACACCGGCCCAACCGTCAGCGTCAGAAGCATCAAGTTTACATGTAAAGTCTATGGTGGAGTCCTTCAGAGTCTCTGCATCGCTTTGTGAGCATTAGCTCGCACTATTGTGTCAAAAACTCCAGAAGAAACAGGTGGAGGCTCCACAATCACCTGGATTAAGGACTACCTCACAAACAGACCACAGTTAGTGAGACTGAAGACTTGTACGTCTGACCAGGTGATCAGCAGCATAAGAGCACCACGGGGGACTGTACTCTCACCATTCCTTTTCAGTCTGTACACTTCAGACTTTTAGTACAGGTCAGAATTCTGCCATCTACAAAAGTACTCTGATGACTCTTCAGTTGTTGGTTGGATCAAACATGGAGAAGAGACAGAGTACAGAGAACTGGTGGAATACTTATTGTCCTGGTGTTCAAACAATCTGCAGTCTTGTGCAGTCACCTGTTGGGGGAGCAGCATCAAAGCAAGTGACATGAAGAGGTTGAATAGATTGATAAGGAGGGCTGGTTCTGTTCTGGGGACTGATCTGGATCTCTTGAGTTGAGTGTCCAAAGGAAGATGGTTTGGAAAATGAAAATCATTATGGAGAACCCTCATTATCCTCTTCACAACACAGTAACTGTCAGGATATTTTAATATTCCTAAGTTAAATAACTATCAAAAAGACCATCAGTCAGACACAGAGGTATGGTTTCAATGAGCTTTGCAAAGGAGAACGCCCAAGGTGTTGAGACAATTCTGATGTGTTCACGTTTGTATTGCCTTTTTATTAAGAAAGACACCTCCCATCTGGATGGAGCAAGGAAGGGAAACAAGTGACTATATGAATTCTGAAACCATCAGCACAAAGATTAGTCTTTTTTCAAAAGCAAAAAAAAACAATGTTTTTACATTTTTCTGTTATTTAGTAATCTGCACCCCACTGAGACAATCTGAGTTTCATAAAATATGAAACTGTTTACCTGGAACTCCGATATCCTCTGATATCTTCCTCCAGATAAGGTCCGATCTTTTCCTGTCCTTATTAAAATACGAAGCCGGGTCATACAGTTCACGGGGGTTACAAACAGTGATAATCAGTTTCTCCTCCATTTTGAAACGAATTGGAATGACTTTAAGATCTAGCCGTTGAGGACGTGATCAGTGAAAAGAGTTGCTGATTGGTTGCTGCCGCGCGTCTGCTGCCCCAAGGTTCAATTTTCCCAACTTCAAGCAGCAGCTCCCTCGACGCCTTGACAGAATGTCCGAGCAGCAGCTGAGTGGACGCGCAGACTTACACAGCTTGACGCAAACGTGCTGCTTAGTAACATAGACTTTACATGTAATCTAGCTGCCCTCCTGCCTGGACGCGCTGGGCGGTGTGAATGCACCATTAGTCAGTTTCGTACCCCCCCACCATGGGTTTATGTATCAACACTCACTGTGGGTTTTGTGCGGTGAATCGTTCTTTATTGTGCTCCCTGCTGCCTTCAGAGGATCCTAACAGGACATACTGGTTGGATGAATCCACCCCAGCTTCACTAGAATCACCAGAAGAACCTACACGTCAGGCTGAAGACACACCAAGTCTGAAAATGATGAGCTGGATCAAAAGCCGTGCCACCTTTTTAACAATACTCGTTCCCGGTAGATCTGACCGTCGTGCTGCAGGGATTTTATCCATGTAATAAACTCCACCACCCAGAGCTCACCCAGAGAAGTGCATCACTGCCCCCTCCTGGATCATATGACTAAATACAGCCTGCAAGAGTTCAAATTCAGCAAGCAGCTGCCCCAGAATGCTTTGTGGAATTCCAGCCAATAGAAGCTGTAGAGACATCAAGACATCTATGGCACTGAGCGTTTGGATTCAGTTTGATGTCTATAGACGTCTATGGCACCGAATAAGTTAATAATTAGTTTGACTTCATTTATTTTTTCCATGGCCTAAGACTTTTGCTCAGTACTGTGTATGTGTGACCAGCTGTTAACTGTAAAACAGCATCAATATTCCAGATGCACATGCACACAGTTTTTGAAGGAACTCAGCCACTACTTGTAGACATAACAAGTAGTGGCCGAGTTGGCTAGTTTCTTCATGTTATCAAACAAACAAACAAACGTTCGGTCGTTTGTTCATTCATTCTGCTTTTTTATTCTGTAGGCAACGGATGCTGACCTAATTTCCAACCTCACATATCGAATCCGAGTTGAAGACTCGGATCCTGAGATACTGCAGCAATTCCACATTGATCCCTTGACGGGAGAGCTGTCAGTTCTCAACGTTCTGGACTACGAAGTACTGACTGACTCTGAACACATGTATGTGTTTACTGTGGAGGCTTTGGATGCAAATGGAATCATGCCTCCTGGACTGGTCTCTGTTACTGTCAGAATACTGGTGAGTTTGTGTGTGTCTTATATGTGTGTGTTTTATGTATTTGCTGTCAGCACTGGTCCAGGATATTTCATGGAAACTACATTTTGCAAAAAAAAAAAAAACTTAACTAAAACAATCCTGTCTATTCAGGTCTATTAGACAAATCATTCACAAAAGAAGTTGAGAGAGTGAAAGTTTGGCAGAATTCATGTCAAGCAAAAACAATTACAAGAAAATGTTCTGAAGCTATTTATTTTAGCCCATGAAACAGATTTTAATATAAAAGCAGTATTTGTGTATATTTATTGCCAAAACCTCATCAAAGATCTTGCTTCAAGGTGTGAGAGAAATTAAAGTTTCATAAGAGTAAATAGGAATTTCCTATTGTAAAATAACTTAAACTAAATACTTGGGCTCCGCCAGTCAGTTAGAACAAGTAAATTGAAAGTCCGTCCGTCCGTCTTCTTCCGCTTATCCGGGGTCGGGTCGCGGGGGCAGCTGTCTAAGCAGGGCAGCCCAGACTTCCCTCTCCCCGGCCACAACCGCCAGCTCATCCGGGGGGATCCCAAGGCGTTCCCAGGCCAGCTGGGAGACGTAGTCCCTCCAGCGTGTCCTGGGTCTTCCCTGGGGCCTCCGTCCCGTGGGACGTGCCCGGAACACCTCACCTGGGAGGCGTCCAGGAGGCATTCTGACCAGATGCCCGAGCCACCTCATCTGGCTTCTCTCGATGCGGAGGAGCAGCGGTTCTACTTTGAGCCCCTCCCGGATGACCGAGCTTCTCACCCTATCTCTAAGGGAGAGCCCGGCCACCCTGCGGAGAAAACTCATTTTGGCCGCTTGTACCCGCGATCTCATTCTTTCGGTCACTACCCAAAGCTCGTGACCATAGGTGAGGGTAGGAACGTAGATCGACCGGTAAATCGAGAGCTTCGCCTTCTGGCTCAGCTCCTTCTTCACCACGACAGATCGATGCAGGGTCCGCATTACTGCAGATGCCGCACCGATCCGCCTGTCGATCTCACGCTCCATTTTCCCCTCACTCGTGAACAAGACCCCGAGGTACTTAAACTCCTCCACCTGGGGCAAGACCTCGCCCCCGACCCGGAGAGTGCACGCCACCTTTTTCCGATTGAGGACCATGGCCTCGGACTTGGAGGTGCTGATTCTCATCCCCGCCGCTTCACACTCAGCCGCGAACCGCCCCAGCAAGAGCTGCAGATCACGGCCCGACGAAGCCAACAGAACCACGTCATCCGCAAAAAGCAGAGACCCAAACCTGCAGTCGCCGAGCCGGATCCCCTCAACACCTCGGCTGCGCCTAGAAATCCTGTCCATAAAGGTAATGAACAGGATCGGAGACAAAGGGCAGCCTTGGCGGAGTCCAACCCTCACCGGAAACGGATCCGACCTACAGTTGGAAATGCAGACCAAGCTCTGACACCGGTCATACAGAGACCGGACTGCCCGTACCACGGAGTCCGATACCCCATACTCCCGGAGCACCCCCCGCAGGAGCCCCCGGGGGACACAGTCGAACGCCTTCTCCAACGACGTCCCGAGTCGAGGTCAGCAGCCCACCATCGCCACTGTATACAGTGTTGACGGTGCACTGCTTCCCCCTCCTGAGACGCCTGATGGTGGACCAGAACCTCCTCGAAGCCATCCGGAAGTCCTTCTCCATGGCCTCTCCGAACTCCTCCCACGCCTGAGTTTTTGCCTCAGCAACCACCCGAGCCGCAGTTCGCTTGGCCTGCCGATACCCGTCAGCTGCCTCNTGGAGTCCCACACGCCAAAAAGGCCCAATAGGACTCCTTCTTCAGCTTGACGGCATCCCTCACTGCCGGTGTCCACCAGCGAGTTCGGGGGTTGCCGCCACGACAAGCACCGACAACCTTACGGCCACAGCTCTGATGAGCAGCCTCGACAATAGAGGCGCGGAACATGGCCCACTCGGACTCTATGACCCCCGCCTCCCTCGGGACATGGTTGAAGCTCTCCCGGAGGTGAGAGTTGAAACTCTCTCTGACAGGGGACTCTGCCAGGCGTTCCCAGCAGACCCTCACGACTCGTTTGGGCCTGCCAGGCCTGACCGGCATCCTCCCCCGCCATCTGAGCCAACTCACCACCAGGTGGTGATCAGTTGACAGCGCCGCCCCTCTCTTCACCCGAGTGTCCAGGACAAGGGGCCGCAAGTCCGACGACACAACTACAAAGTCGATCATCGAACTGCGGCCCAAGGTGTCCTGATGCCAGGTGTTAAGGTGGACACTCTTGTGTCTGAACATGGTGTTCGTTATGGACAATCCGTGACGAACACAGAAGTCCAACAACAGAACACCACTTGGGTTCAGATCAGGGGGGCCGTTCCTCCGAATCACGCCCCTCCAGGTCTCACTGTCATTGCCCACGTGAGCGTTGAAGTCCCCCAGAAGGACGATTAATTAAAAGTAATGAACAAATTATAAATAAACTAATTCATGTGGAAGTTTTAGCTATGGGCATTTTGGGTGACCACCCAGGGTGCACGATTGCTCGCATAAAAAAGAAAAGCCAATCACAAGAAAGAAGGTAAGTAAATATAATAAAGGCAGTTAAAAGCCTTCTGAATATGTTAAAATGTCTTGATACCTTTTATGGTCTCTTAGGCAGCTTCAATTAACCATCATGCATTATCAAAACATACTATAGTCAAATAAATCGATATTTCAGGTGTCCTTTCCAGTGAGACTGTGTGCAGGGCTGCACAATAAAACAGTTCTTAGCACTGTTTCATTGCAGCGAGAAGGTCCCAGGTTTTAATCTGAGCTGGGTCCTTTTTGCATTGAGTTTGCATGTTCTCCTTGTGCATGTGTGGGCTTCCTCCCACAGTCCAAAAACATACATGAGGCCAGTTGGTAACTTTAAATTGTCCCTAGGTGTGAGTGTGTGTGTGAGTGTGGTTGTTTGTCTATGTGTGGCCCTGTGATGAACTGTTGACCTTTCCAGGGTGTACCTCGCCTCTTGCTCTCTATGACTGCTGGAGATTGGCACCAGCCCCCCGTGACCCTGACAAGAAAAAAAAAAACAAGACAAAGAAGAAAAAAATGAATCCTGAGTAGCATTAAATCACAAACTCAAACATATCAAAATTTTACTGGATACACAGTGTGAAGTAAAATGTACACAGAGAGTGTCTGGATTGTATCCAGCAGAGACTGGAAGGATGAAGCTGCTGCTTTAATGTTTCCACAACCTTCCTGTCATATGCATTTAAAGTGCAACTAAGCCCCAAATCAACTTTATTTGTGCTTATAAACTCTATAAATGAGTGTTTAATAGTCCTGCCTAAATGTCTGGGTCTTGTTTCTGGTATTTTAACACATTTTTATACAGCTATTCATTTTATACCAAAAACCGTTAGTGGAGCACCTCTTTAGGTTAAAATGTTATGCTGCACTTGAATTTGAATCAGGCATTGCTATTGGGTGAGACCTTATTTTCTCTACGAGTGGCATCAGGGTTCTGCCACTGTGGAGTCTAAAAAAAGCTCGGTCTCTGCGACGCCTGGGCGGCTGTGGCTCAGTGGTTAGAGCAGTCGTCCTCCAACTTGAAGGTTGGTGGATCGATCCCGGCTTCCACTGCAACATGTCGAAGTGTCCTTGGGCAAGACACTGAACCCCATGTTGCCCCCCGATCTGCGTATCGGGTTGTGTGAGTGTTAGCCTCTACCCTCTCCTGTGTGAATGGGTGAATGACAAAAAAACTGTATGAAGCACTGTATGAACTGTGTGAATCGCTTTGGGGGTTGTAGGACCTAATTATACAAGTGCACGCCATGCTTTTAGCAGATTACTGAATGATTTTCTCTTCATGCTGAGATACTTTGATTTATAACTTGGACACCTCTCTGAAACATGCTTTTTGCTGCAGACAATGATGTGCAGAGGTCCTGCGTGCACAGGCGCACATGATGAGGCTGAGACACAGATATTACATGAGCTAATCCAAATTAAGCTTTTACTTTGATCAACAGCAATATACCACAAAGACACGGGCCTCATTTTATGCCTCTTAAGTCTTTGCAGTATGAACCATTGACTTGAAATGGTAGTGCGGTCGCGCGCAGCTGGACCTGTTTGCAGAGTCACAGAAGACACAGGTGGATGCCTCCACAATCACCTGGATTAAGGACTACCTCACAGACCACAGTATGTGAAACTGAAGAGTTGTACATCTGACCAGGTGATCAGCAGCATAGGAGCACCACAGGGGACTGTACTCTCACCATTTCTTTTCACTCTGTACACTTCAGACTTTCAGTACAGGTCAGAGTCCTGCCATCTACAAAAATACTCAGATGACTCTGCAGTTGTTGGTTGGATCAGAGAGGGACAAGAGACTGGGTACAGAGAACTGGTGGACCACTTTGTGTCTTGGTGTTCAAATAACCATCTCATCTTGAATGCGAACAAGACAAATGGGAGATGTTTGCTGATTTTAGGAAGAGCAGCAACATACCAAAACCCATTTCCATCATGGGAGAAGATGTGGAGGTGGTGGAGGAGTATAAATACCTGGTTGTTCACCTGGACAACAGACTGAACTGGAGACAAAACTGTGATGCTGTTTTTAGGAAGGGACAGAGCAGACTTCCTCAGGAAGCTTAGATCCTTCAATGTTTGCAGCAAGATGTTGAAGATCTTTTATAAGTCTGTTGGGGGAGCAGCATCAAAGCAAGTGACATGAAGAGGTTGAACAGATTGATAAGGAGGGCTGGTTCTGTTCTGAGGACTGATCTGGAGTCTCTTGAGTTGATTGTCCAAAGGAGGACGGTTTGGAAAATAAAAATCATCATGGAGAACCCTCATCATCCTCTTCATATCACAGTAACTCAACATAAGAGTGTCTTCAGTCAAAGGCTTCTACAGATCCACTGCAGCAAAGACCGCTACAGGAAATCTTTTTTGCCCACAGCTATAACCTTCTACAACGGCTCCCTGAAGAAGAACTGAGCTACAACAACACTTAATTTCCCTTCGGGGATTAATAAAGTATTTTTGATTTGATTTGATGATATTACTGGAGCTAATAGCGTTGGCTAACAACAATGTACCAGTTGAGAAGAGCCCCATTCTATGCCGCCAAGCCGCTGCAGGGCAAACTACCGGCTCGAAACAATATTATCACAAAACCATGCCAGTACAATCCAGGAAACATGTGTTGTTATTATTGACTGTTACACAGATTCTTGACTAATATTGCACAAAAAGGCCAGGGGCGGCTTCAGGATTTTTTTCTGCAGTAGCTTCGTAGTTGCTCACTGGTACTAAGGAGTTGCTAATCCTTTTTAATGTTTTAAAGGAGCTGATTTAGATTTGGGACTACATTATGACAAAGCACCACTGTAAGCCGCTGCTGTAAGGTGCAAGGACATGATTTAGTGCAAAAACAAAAATGTGAAGTACAAGTGCATTTTTAGTACTTTATTGTTAGTTTACTAGGTATGTACTTGTAGATCACATTTTAGTTTATGGAAGGAAAATACAGTGTATTTCAAAAAAGCTAAAAATGTTCCAATTTTGTCTGAATAAGTATACTTGATTAAATAAACTATACTACATTTTGCTAAGGACAAATTACATTTCCAAAAAGGAAAGTAACAGGAAAGCATATTTATATGGTCATAATTTTTATTCTAAAGGTTATTACATTTTCATTACACAGTGAAAAACATCCTTTGAACTGTTTTAACTCTGTAATTTGACAAACAGACGTGCACTATGGTCAGGGAGGGTGGAACATACTCACTAATTGATGTCAGAGTAGAATAATGGTGTCTGTTAGCCTGACTGATCAGATCCTCCTGCATTATGTTCAAATGCAGAGGGGTCTGACACCGGAGCCGCACCCAATCATTTCCATGTCAAATTTTAGGATGGACCAATTACATATCACCTTTGTTGTGGGTCATCCCGAAAACACGGAACTAGCGTTTTCCACCCAGAGCACAACATTCAACATGGTGGACTCGGCTGTGGATGAAGTGTTTACTTCTGTGTTTGCTTGGGGCGGTCAAATACGTGAACCGAGTGTGCAATGACACCTCGTATTTTTTTGACACAAAAGCAACAACTGTCATTAATATTCGTCTTTTCTCCTCCATTAACCATGGCTCTGTAGCTACCATTACGGCTCCGCTCGCTAAACCTCTTGTTTTTGTTCCACCTCGTGTGTATCCGCTTTAGCGTTACATATGTTGCGTCACTTCCGGGTTTCTGTGACTGGTTCTCTCTCAACTGGCTAAGCCCGCCTTCAAAATTGAGAGACAGCGGTTCAGCTCCAGGCCTTCACGTCTTTGTAAAGTATTCTGTCAAAGACGTGAGGGCCTGGTTGATCAGGTAAGGTGTCTGTTGTTGCGGTTCATGGCAAAAACATCAATGATGCGAACAACACAAATCTCACTGTGGCACAACTAAATAAACAAGATCGGATCAAGCAACACAACAGTCTCCTCCAGACCGGTGACGTTTAGCATCAGCTAGGATTTCCAACTTTCTCTGAGTCAAATAAGGGACACTTTTGGCATTTGGAAAAAAGCTAATATAACAAACTAGAGAAGCACTCTGAGAGTGCAGACCTCCACCAGTGATCTGGATCACCACCAAAATATAATAGATTTGTCACGGGCTCTGTCAGTTTATTGACCCACATGCTGGACTCAGACTCAGACACAGTCTTTAGGTGAAAAAGTGAACAGATTTATTTACAGGTGAGAACGTGAACATCAATATATATACAGTGGAAAATGTGCTCGGTGATCTGGTGCGTCAGGTGGTTCTCGGGACTGTAAGGGGAGAGGAGAGTTAGCTTGAGCCAGTTGATGAGCGCAGGAGATATTGCAGGGAAAGGAAGGTGAGGAATGACTCACAAAGTTTGAAGCAGGTAACTCTCGGGAGGAGGACAGGTCCAGTGCGGTGCTGTGCAGGGAGGTGGTGATTACAAGTCGGGTGAGATCGCTGGAGGGAGGTAGACAGGGCTCAGGGAGATCAGACGCTGGACACAGAAGGATCCTCAGAAACACAAGGAGCAGGGTGACGTAAATCCTGGAGACATGAGGTTAGTTGAACACACAGGGAAAAAACTCTCGGAGAAGCACAACAAGAAACTCGGAAAATCACTAGGAATCAATTCGCTAGGATGGCACAAAGAAGCTACCATATAGGTTAACAACCAGGCGCTGAGTGAACATCTGCTTCATCCTTAAGTAGCACCCTGCTCCTCATCAGCTCTGATCTCCGCCAGGTGTAATCAATCTACCTCGCGCTCCAGCGTAGCTCTTCTCTGTAAGTAGATGACTCACCCGACACAGAAAATGCACAGCACATAAAACACCGAACCTGACAAGATTGGTCATTGGAACATTTCCAACCTATCCTGAAAATTTCATCAAAATTCATCCAGAAGTTTTTGAGTTATCTTATTAACAAACAAAACAAACAAACAAACGCTGGTAAAAACACAACCTCCTCCGCTGCCCCTGGCAGAGGTAAAAATAACGAGGCTATCAAGGGATTTTCCACTAGTTTTAACCAAGCTGTATGATGAAACACGTTCAGGTGATTCTCATGCCGAGCTAAAAACTGATAGCTACAGCTCAGGTTTTTAAACACATTGCAGCCCAAATGTGATGAAAATTCTCTGAAATTCCCTCCCTGGTTTCACATGTCATCAATGAAGAATCCTGCAGATGCTTTTAATATGCAAATAAATCAATCAACAGTCTCATTTCAAAACAACCGGTTTAACTGCTTGTTTCTTATTCTGTTGTTTTAGTTTTTGAGACAGTTTGATTCAAATGTGCTGTTTACCTGAACTGATCATTGCAGGATTTCTCGACTCGTTTTACTTAAGTCTTTTTTTTCTTTTGATCGTCACAAATGAGTCAGTTTACTGCTGGAAAATGTTCACTGCTGTTTTTTGTGATAAATCACAGATGCTGTTGGTGTCGTTAGTGTGTTCTGGTTTAGAGAGAGAGAGGATGAATGGCGTGTGTGTATGAGAGGAGAAAAGAGACCAGAAGATCTGGTGCAGGTGAATGAACTGCTCTGTAGTTACCGTTCAGGTTCAGCTTCCTGCAATCATTTTTTGTAGCCTAAAAAAATGCGACTCTTCTTTCATCAGGTGTGGTTCTTGGTAACAGTGAAGCGATTCATTCTCTAGGAATTCTTCACTTTTGCCACGAACAAGCTGATTTTATTTATCAATATGACCGGAGAGATTAGTTTTGCAGACAAAATATTCTCATTCTCACAAATTTTATACTTCTTACACAGCTCATAGATAAGGACACTGGCATTTTTGTCAGATTTCCTTCAGTGTGTCTGTCACTGCTGTCGAACAGTTTTCTCTCAAATCACCAGAGTGTGCAGAGTACACAACCCCAAAGTCTAACTGATTTCCATAGTATCCGAGCTCTGAATTTTCTCCTCAAAATGGAAGTGAAGAGTACTTTTAATTTGTTTGTGTTAGAAAAATCGTGGAGCAGCAACTGCTTTAAATAAACATAAAGTGCAAAAATGTAACTTACCCATGAAGTGCCCATCTTAACAGAGGTGGTGCACATGCATTGGATGAGATCAGATGCTGTCTATCGTATCACAAACACAGAGGGGTGGGACTTAAAGGTGCAATGCATTTTTTCCCCTCAGTGGTGCCGTCTGAGAAGAAACTCCGGATTACAGCTTTAACTCTTACTGATTAAAGGTGTTGCCCTTGTTGATTCTTTTTCTAGGACATGAACGATTTTTCTCCAATATTCAGCCAGTCTGTGTACAAAGGCATGGTTGCCCCAAATGCTGTCAAGGGAACCATCGTAACCATGGTGATGGCCAATGACTCTGACCCTGCGGTAAGGATTTTCAGCTGCTGATATCCTGACAAACTATTTCTCCTTTTCTTTAATTGGAATGGTGCTAAAGTAGCTATGCTTCAACATTGACTACGTTTACATGCAGCCAATATTCGGGTTAAGGTCAGTATTCAGGTTTCTGAAATATTCAGAATAACCCGTTTATATGCAAGTAGAGAGCGTTACCTCTGTATACATGAAACTTGTAATAACCCGATTTAAGTTTTTAGGTTTTAAGTGCAGCTTTATTTACACAGACCTTAATTTGGATGGACATCTGCACTTCAGTGGCTGTATGAAAAATAGCCCCTATTTTTATTGAATCCTGAAAGCGGCCACCTAATAAATTTTCAAGTTCACTCAACCAGATAAAAAGTTATTTATAAAATATCAACCAGATAAAAATGTATGAAAAATGTTCAGGCTCAAACACAAAATTATCTTTATTAGGGATTGCCATAATAAATGGATTCCAGTGCAAATGCAATGTGAAGCAATGCGCTTGCATAGGAATCCATTCAAATGGCAACCGATTGCTCTACACCTCTAAATGGGTCTCTGACTAGATTTATTTATTTTTCTTCCATCAAAGTTAATGTGGCCCAAACGGCGCGACGGATCCAGAAACTTATACAGCAAATCATCCGGTGCTTGTTCATGGGAGATGTGCTATTACTTTTGTTGGTGATCCGCGTTACCATGGCAACGCAGCATGCACTGAAAAAAATGTACAGCATTCAGAGAAATGCCTTGGAGGAGCACAAGATCCACCTCATGAAGAACTTAATTTATTTCAAAGGTTGTGCCTCCACCAAACCATCAGGCAAAAAACTTCAGAGCTGAGGTATCCTGTACAGAATGTGGCACCAACTCCCACGTTTCTGCAACACTATCAACACCAGCTGGCATAGAGCCTGTGAGTAGTCATGGCAGGGAGCATGAAGTAACACCACCTATTACTAGCTCTACCTGTGCGCAGATCAGTGCAATCAAAATTGAAATCATGAGCTAAGATCTGCCCAGTATTCATTTACCCACAAGGGTCCTCAGAAAAGAAACTCAAAACCTATGCAATCCTGGACGATCTAAGCAATAAGAATCTTGCTAGATCCTCAGTTTTTGACATCTTTGGCAATATTAAGAACCATACATGCTGAGAACCTGCACAGGAACAAAATAAGTCATGGGGAGAAGGGCACACAATTTAATTTCAACTGACAGCCAGTCACGTCTCAGTGTTGTAGACACTCATCAAGTGTGACATGCTTCCTGACAATCACAATAAGATTCCAACACCTGAAGCCACTTGGCATCATCCTCATCTTGAGGTAATTGCTCCAGAAATTCCAGAGCTGGTTCCACATGCTGCTTCTCAGAGAAAGAGACATTGTCCAAGCACATAAAGTTATTGATCCTCATAAAGGATCTCCAAATGCACCATTTGCCCAGAAGCTGGCCCTGGGATGGGTCGTTGTTGGGATTATTTGCCTTGGTGGAGCACACAGACCTGGTCAAGAATCTTCAAAACCAACATTCCGGATAATGGTTGGGCCAGTCACTTTTTACCATGCAAGAACTCTATCCAACTGATGGAAGGCTTCAACCCTCTGGTTTATCACAAGGCCAATCTGCACCACTCTGCAAAGACAAACGCATGGCAATCACAGACACTGGATAAATGTTTTTTCAATGAACTAGTTTAGACCAGAAATTTGGCTTCTCACAATAAGAAAGAGCCTTTCTTTGGATAACGCACAATGAAGTCCATCAAGACAGTTCGAACAGTTGGTTTGCCTTGAAGAGGAGTGGTGTCAATTATAAACACGCTGTATAAACTGCTTTGGTTCGTAGCTCCAGTGAGTATCCGAGGCAGAGCTCTGCTAAGGGAGCTTTCAATGGAACCCGGCGAATGGGATGACCCACTAGAAGAAACTTGAAGAATGGGACATGTGGAGGAATTCTCTAAAACGCTGATCAAATCAAATCAAATCAAATCAAAAATACTTTATTAATCCCCGAAGGGAAATTCAAGTGTTGTTGTAGCTCAGTTCTTTTTCAGGGAGCCATAGAGAGTTCTAGCTGTGGACAGGAAGGATCTCCTGTAGAGGGTTCTAGGTGTGGACAGAAAGGATCTCCTGTAGTGGTCTGTGCTGCAGCGGATTATGAAGAATCTTCTGACTGAAGACACTCTGTTGTTGAGTTACTGTGTTCTGAAGAGGATGATGAGGGTTTTCCATCATGTTCTTCATCCTCCTTTGGACAATCAACTCACAAGACTCCAGTTCAGTCTCCATGACAGAATCAATCCTCCTTATCCATCTGTTCAGCCTCTTCATGTCACTTGCTCTGATGCTGCTCCCCAACAGGGGACTGCAGATGTGATCAGCTGACAAACTCCTCTTCTTTTGCAGCTCCTCTTCAAATCTCTGTCTGCTCATATTGTTTGAAAGCCAGGCAGAGACACGCTGGAGTCCAGGATATGTTCCTTTAGCCGTGTCTCAGTAAAACACATGATGCTGCATTCCTGATACTCTGGCTGGGTCTTCAGCAGAGCTTCAATTTCATCCATTTTGTTAGCAAAGAGACCTCACATTTGTCAATATGACTGATGGAAGTGAAGGTTTAAACTTCCTCTTACTCTCTCTTCACTTTGCTCCTGCTCTGCATCCACGTCTTCTTCTTTTGAGCTCATCAGGGATCCAGAGTCTCAATTTGAGGATTATTTCAGCCTTAGAAATATCAGTTAGCTGCTCTTTCTTGTAAACAAGTCTCTTGTTGCCATGGTTACGCATCATAACAAGTGGCAAAAAAGTGACAAATCAAGCAAAAAACTCAATCAGCACAGCACCCAAATCAGAAGAAAAGTATTTAGAAAATATTTCCAGAAGAAAAAACTAGCAAGAAATACTAAAAAAAACGAAAAAATGCTGGCAATTGCTAGCAAAGTCACAGAGCTACTCCAACAAGCAACCACCAGTTGTAGCGCTATTCCGGAAGGAATCATCAACTGGGGGGCCGCATCCGCGACTGGATTCCGAAATTTTTTTTTAATACCTGTATGGCGCTTTACTCAGGTCCTACAACCCCCAAAGCGCTTCACAATACAGTTTTTTTGTCATTCACCCATTCACATACACACTCACACAGTGGAAGGAAGAAAATTAAAATAAAAAGTGATTTGAGTGATTGAAAAGAAAAGAAAATAGTGGTCCAAACGATTAAAGCAACTCCTAGTGGTTGACTGTGGTATAGGTGATGGGAGCCTGAATCGAATGCCTTCATTTTTGTAATGAAATGGAAAAAGTGTAAATATTAAACATAATGTGAAGCCAAAATTAGATTTTCATTTGATTTTCTTCTTGTTGGTCCGGCCTCATAGGAGACTGTTAAACTCTGGCCCTCTGACAAATATAGTTGATGACCCCTGCGCTAAAACATCTGTAATGAGTAAAGATCCCAAGAAAATATACCTCCACATCATTTTGTAATTCAGCAAAGCAAACCAAGAACTACTCTGTTCTGCATTCTGCGACGCCTCCATAAAAGCCATCGCTGCTGTAGCTTATGTTCAGATCACAGACGTGGGAGGCAAAAGTGAACTTGGTTTCATGTTCAGCAAAGCAAAACTTGCTCCACAGCCAGAAGTGACAGTTCCTAGATTGGTACTTTGTGCAGGTGTTCTTGCCATTGAAATTGTGGACACGATCTTGAGGAGATTTATGTTCTATTCCACTCTACAAGGTTCTTTATCGGCAACTAAGAAATAAAGATTTCTGTAAGAAGTTGACACTTAATATTTTCTCCTCAGAATAGGAATTTTCTTATGCTTGAAACTTGCGTTCTTTAAAGGAGCAACAAGCGATTTTTCACTGCTAGGTGTGCTGTTGAGTACAGGATTGAGACCAAAACAAAGTCTGTATAAGTCAGTATAAAGGACAAAGTCGACAACTTTATCGCTTTCCAGAGCGAGTCATTACAGTAACACTAGATTAAAATAATGATTGTTCCTTACCTGTCCAGGAGAAGAAAAGCCAGCTCCGAGTCAAATCGTTCGCTTGTTCTCTCAGTGCTCTCCATCTTGGAAAAGCAAGACCAATGTTTATCCTCGTTTTGTCCCTTGCTTTACCCGGTTTGTTTGTCATTGGCCGTGGCTTCTTGGGTGATGAAATGTCTTCCCGGTCATCTTCAGGTGAACGCTTTGCTCCGCCTTCCGCCATTTCACTTCAACAATGTGTGTCGGCTGTACTGAGCGAAGGGAGGGCCTTCACTCAGTACATGAAGGAGATGGAGTTTCACATGCACGAACATGCACACAGAAGGAGACCACCTTTGTAAACAAGAGGCTCGATATCAACACAGAGAGATGGTGTGTGACCTCATGCTATGTTCCAGATGGAATTACACATCTAGAGCTTGACATTGCATATTTTGAATTCTTTCAAACTGGAAATGATGAATTTTCGCTTATTGCTCCTTTAAGTCCTGCTTAAAATTACAGTATTCACACAAACACTTTCAGCACAGATGTAATTTATTTCCACTTCCTGAATCTCCTTGTAAATTGACCCCTCGTGATACCTATTTTCAAGAAACACTCCAAAGGCTAATTCATGATAAGTAGAAGTTTATGTATAAATATTGTAGATGTGTGTTTTGATTCGATTGACCTTTGGTTATAGACACTCTATGATATTTTGATCGAGAGATTCAATCTGGTATAGTTGTTACACAGTCTTTTCTACGCTTTGTTTCCCTTTTAGCCTGCTAGCCAAAAAAGTACCTCAAAGTGGTAGTTTTCCAAATGACATAAAATAGACACATACTTCTGCAGTGAAACATTCATGTAAGTCTGAGACATTCATCAGTGATGTAGTTTCCTCTCTTTCACAGGGTACTCCAGCAGGTTTGGTCCAATACAAAGTAAACCAAGAGGCATATCCATACTCTGCCAGTTTATTTGATGTAGATGAAGACACAGGACATGTGGTAACCAAAGTCAACCTTAATGAGGAACCCAACCTGAAGTTTTTGGTTAGTATATACAAAGGATATATCTTGATACACGAATGTTTTGGCTTATGGGGACAAAAGATCTTCTTGAAGCTCTTCTGTAATTCACAGTCCATTCCTCATTTCTGCTGATATTCATTTTTAATCCAATGATCTATTATTGGTGCAGTATGAACTGGGTGGCATCCAGAGGTGGGGACCTTGGCAGTCCAATCCTTGGCTGCAGAAGCCAGTTCTTGGGACGTGGAATGTCATCTCTCTGTTGGGAAGGGAGCTGGTGTGTGAAGCTGAGAGCTTCCAACTAGATATAGTTGGACCCACCTATATACACAGTTCTGGAACCAGTCTCCTTGAGAGAGGGTAGACACTCTTCCACTCTGGAGTTGCCCGTGGTGCACCCATCTCTGCTGGAAAGCACTCCCTCCAACTGTCATTCTACTTCTACTACAAAAAAATATACCCAATGAACTGTAAAATCTGGAGGAAAAGAACTGAATTTATTTTCTAATTTCTTCTTTTTCCATTGTGGTCACATGTGGGCAATGACAGTGAGACCTGGAGAGATGGAACCCCCCTATTTGAACTTAAGTGGTGGCTTGTTGTTGGACTTATGTGCTTGTTTCAGCAAAAATTTGGCCTCAATGCTTGAGAGCAGTCAGTCAAATGGTAAGGCATAAGAATGAGGCTCTGCCGTTCAAGGCCAATTAGAGCTGCTTTATAGTGTTGATACAAAGAGATTTCTAGATTTCATTTGAACCCTCAGAACAGGTTAAAGAAAATGAGTCATTTATCGGAAGGCCGCAGTCACTTGTGATCAGCCTCCCTCCTGAAAAACATTGTAAGAAAATCAGAGAAATAACTTCCTGAAATTAAAACCTGAGCATGCTTTATTAATATCTGAAAATATGTTATAGTGGCTCATTCATTTGAGCAAATCCTTTCAGCAAATAGTTGCCCTACGTACTCTGAGTTTGTCCAGCACAAGATCACATCTCTGTCTGCAGCTCAGTGCAGCTGGTGACCAATTGGCTACATGATAAACACCAAGCAGAAACACAGCCAAGCTGGAAAAGAAGTGCATCCATACTGAAACATAACAACTTAAAGGTCACATATCATGAAAATTCCAATTTTTTAGCACTTATATGCTTTGTGTAGTGAATTTAGAGTGTCTGGGAGTGCAAAAAGCATAAATTAGTCACTCCATGTGTTGTGGACATATTTTTCTAAAATGTTTTGGTCATATTTTTCAAGTTGTTAAGTTTTCTCTATTATCTATTAAATTTTTTGAACTATTACATCACAGAACCTGCCCTGGAACTACTAAACATGGTCATAGACTTCCAGCTAAATGCTGAGCCATCTTTATTTCTCACTCCAAGTTTGTACGAAAAAGGCACAGAGAAGCTGGAGTCTGCTACCGTCTCTCCAATTTCATTAAAGGTCCAAGCAGGGCAAAGGTTAACAGATCAGACACATGTACGGCTACCAGATTATCCACAGAGCTCCACCCACGATCTAACATGACGTTCTGCCTATATTACTACCTTGGACGTCATCAGTGTAGGGGAACACGTATTATGAAAGTTTGCCTCTTCAATACGTGTTATTCGGGGCACCACCTTCCTTCGAAGGAATTAAATATTAGAATATTTAATCAGTTTATTTCAGTCTCATAATATGAAGTCGCATGTCCGTCCAGATAGTGACTCAAATCACACATAAAAACTCACTGAATCGTCCAATTAAAATTAAGGTGAATATTTATTGAACAACAAGGAAGACAAACCAATAAACAGACAAACAAATAAACAGTTAAACACGGAATGGAATGAACGATGTTATGAACAGGAAATTACGTCAGATTTAGTATGTTTCTAGAATAAGTGGACTTTCTAACGTTCAAGAATCTTAAACACTAGTAAGAGTGGGTGAGGAAACGGAAAATGCTCTTTTAACACGGAAGATAATTTTGAATTTAAGAAAAATTGTAATTTTGGAATGAGAGAGAGGGGAAGAAAAAGATGGAGGCACAGATTTCACTTCCGGGCCACTGAGATACCAACACAACTGTTTTCAATCCTTGTCATGGATTAAATGAAATCGATCTCTTACTTCTTTGCAGCACGGTTGGGAGTTTTCACTCCTTTAGTTCCCAGAGAGTTCCATCTGGTTCGAAGTGGCTTTTCTCCAAATGTCGGGACTTTTCCTGGGTTTGGCTGCCGTCTGCTTTGTAAGAATCAGGTAGAGATCTGTCGCTGGAAGGTACTCGTCATGTGTCGAAGGCCCACGGAAAGAATTCTGGGATCTGTAGTTTCTTCCTCCAGCTGGCGACGTGAAGTCTGGATCTTGTGGAATTAAACTATTCAAACAAACTACTTTGCGTATTTGAACGTGCGTCGAATTTAAAGAAAATTTTAACTTTGAAGATAAAGAAAATCGCGCGTCAAAAAGAAAGCTTAAGTGTCTAATAAACGAGGAGTTCGTTAAAATAAAATCAAGAAAAAGGTTTTAAACTCGAAAAACGAGGTAAAAATGAAACGTGAGTAAAAAGTCTAAAAGGAAATAAAAGAAATATAAAAAGTATAAAAATGAAAGAAGTGCAGAAGAAGATGATGAAGTTGAAGATGAAGTAAAAGTGAGGTGTGAATCCTTTGATAAGGGTCAGTTATAGACTTCTTTTCTCCGCCTTTAGGTGTGGCTATCATGGGCTCTTAGCCAATGAAAAATCCGTTTTGGGGAATTCGAATGTTAGGACGGCCCTTGGGTGGTGGTCACAGATTTTATTATATCCAATAAAACGCTTGCTCATCCACTCTTTGTAAGACTAAACCTTATCATCAATTTTATCTTTTAACCAGAATAAAAGAACAGTGTTTCCTAATTCTGATGACATATTACTTTTTACACATATCAGTATTTGTTCCTGGTTAGTAAAGAAGGGATTGGCAGGTTAATTCAATATATCTTAAGATCTGTAACATGTTAAATCAAAGCATTATTTTAAATCAATTTAGGTTACATTGCTCTTTATAGTGACTTACTGAAGAGTTTCAAGTTTATTTATTTATAAAGCACCAGTTCATGACAAAGTCATTTCAAGGCACTTCACAGAAAAATCAACCAATTAATAATAAAACATTTTCTATCTAAAGGACCAGCCGACTGGGCTGAATTGAAGATAGTGATGTTTGATTAGCAGTCAGATCAGATCACAATCAGATCACAGTTTAATAATTCTGAAATTCACATGCTTATTATCAGAGTTTCACTGAATATAGTTTTCAGATATACATCAAATCATTTTATCACTGTAGTTAAACCTGGTGAACGTTCCTTCAGAGCACAGATGTGAGTTTGAAACCTGTAAAGAAAAAAAGAGTGATTGGATTAGCTGTGATCACATTAAGTAGTTCATATGTGTATTGAAGCAGTCTGGGGACATCTGTGGATGGAGAGGGGGTTTGAGACTCGGAGCCATTCTGTCTGACGTTTGCGATAAACCAGGATGCTTTATCCAAACAAAAAGGAGGTTTTCTAAACACAGTCACATTTGCTGTAAATTATCTCAGCAGGGTATGTGGCTTCAAAGGGCTTTTTCCAGACCAGGTCCTGCTGAAAACTGTTTTCACAGTGGGGGGGTTGACAAACTTATAGACGAGCCTGTCGTAAATGTCGAGAGTGACATAATCCATTCACAGAGAGAGGAAGTCCTGGGTTTTTATGACCCCAGGGGATGTAAAGCTGAGAGAACAGTCACGCATACACACACGCTTCTTCAGTTTGATTAATCAGAAATGAGACTGTTGATGCGTCCTACATCAGTCACAAATGGGGTACAGATACTATTAAGGCACTGGATATCACTCTACGCAAATGTTTCCTTTTAATGCATGTAGGTGTCCCACAAGGACACTTACATCAATTCCTCAGAATTATAGAGAAAACCGTTGCTTCTCAGCTCCGCTCCAATCTCACCTGCAATAACCTCTATGAACAATTTCAGTCTGGCTTCTGTCCTCACCACAGCACAGAAACAGCTCTCATCAAAATCACCAATGATTTACTTACTGCTGCTGATTCTGGTTTAGTTTCCATTCTCATTCTCCTTGATTTGAGTGCAGCTTTTGACATCAATTCTCATTCTATCCTCCTCAATAGACTGTCTTCCTTGGGTATCACTCACACCCCCCTCCGCTGGTTTCACTCTTACCTCACCGGCCGCACTCATTCATTCAGCTAAAATCCTTTTCCTCTAGACTTTCCCCAATCAAGTCAGGCAGCCCTGGGGCCCCTCCTGTTCATTATCTATCGCCTCCCCCTCTGTATTATTTTACGGAAATTTGGCATTCAGTTTCACTGCTTTGCGAATGACACCCAGCTCTACATGTCCAGTAAACCAAACTCCTCTCTCCCACCTTCCTCCCTTACCCTTTGCCTCTCAGAAATCAAATCGTAGTTCACCTCCAATTTCCTTAAACCTAACGGCAATAAAACAGTACTTCTCCTTGTTGGCACCAAATCCACTATCTCCAAAAGCCGCAGTTTTTCTTTAACTTTTGATGGTGCCACAGTTTCCCCCTCCCCTCAGGTCAAGAGTCTGGGTGTCATCCTTGACAGCTCACTCTCTTTCAGTCACACATCAATAACATTACCCGGTCAGCCTACATTTATCTTCGATCTATAAACTGTCTTCGCTCCTTCCTTACCCCCCACACTGCCGCCATTCTCGTCCACACCCTTGTCACGTCTCGTCTAGATTACTGTAACTCACTTCTTTTCGGTCTCCCCCACAAACTCCTTCACAAACTGCATCTGCTCCAGAATTCTGCAGCCCGTATCATTACCGGAACCCCATCCTTTCACCACATCACCCCGGTTCTCCACCAGCTCCACTGGCTCCCGGTTAAATTCAGGCCCATTTTCAAAATTCTTCTCCATACCTTCAAAGCAATCCACAACCTTTCTCCTGCATATATTTCAGACCTGGTCAGTGTTTCCATCCCCTCCCGTTCTCTCAGATCTTCTGCCTCCCTCCATCTTGATGTTCCTTCTGTCCGTCTCACTACCATGGGGAGCAGAGCTTTGCCTCTGGAACTCACTTCGCACAGACATCAGAAATATTAACAGTTTCATCATCTTCAAGTCCAGACTCAAAATTCACCTGTTCAAATCTGCCTATGATATCTGATTTTGTTATTACTTTTATTATGTTTTATTGTTTTTTTTTAATTTACTAGTGTTCTTATCCTGTTAAGCGACCTTGGGTGTCCTGAAAGGCGATTTAAATAAAATGTATTATTATTATTATTGTTATTAGAACTTTCTGGTGAAAATTTCTAAAATTAGGCTTATGTAAGAACACTGGACTTTCAACAAAGGTTTGTGTGCCTAAGTTAAAACTAAGGACATTTATATGAATTCATGCTACAACAGTAAGAGTGTCAAAATGTTCTGCTGTTGAGTATATTAATAACAAACAGGAGTGACAGACAGAGGTGAGGCTGCCAGACACAGGCACCACTGGATCCTCTGACCACCACCAAACAGGCAAAGTGGGTGAAGTGTCTTGCCCAAGAACACAACGGCAAAGCGATCTTTTCCGGAGGACGACCTGCTCTACCTCCTGAGCCACTGCCGCCCCACTTGCAATCATGGATGTTCTCATCGTATATTCTCATCGTAATATTGTAGAGAACTAGGACTGTATGTTGTTTAGGGGAATTCACTGGAGCACTTCATCCACACAGACACTTGATGAGAGAGCGAGGCCAGACACAGTGGAACAGTTGACATGGCTTTAATGGAGACACACATTCCAATTGGTCATACAGCTCTCCTCCTCTCCTGGCCTGCCTCCGTACCATTCCTCCAGCTCCCAGGATCCACCTGTTCACCACCAAGTCAGTCTGTCCGCCCTCTACCAGCACTCACACGCCAGCCTCAGCCGACTGGCACCTGCTTGCTCCCCGGGACACCTGCAGTTCAGCAAACCTATCCACCACCGCTGCCCGCACAGCTGAGCCTGCTCCTGCTGAACCTGCTGAAGCAGACTTGTGTTTATCTGCCTGTTATCTGTGTCTGTCAAACTGATCATCATTAAACTCCCGTTTATAACTTACCACCTGTTGTCCTTTGGTCTGGAGTCTGCAGCTTGATTCAGAGTCCTGTTCTCAGTGTTGAAATCATGACAGAACAATCTGACCAAGCAACCAACTCTGCAGCGCAGCTCCAGACCGCCCTTTCCCAGCAGGGGATTCTTCTGGGTCAGCACGACTCGGTGCTGAGGGTTATGGCCCACCAACAGACCACGCTAACCGAGACGCTGGGCCGGCTAACCCAGCAACTGGTGGAGCTCACCAGCCAGGTTTCCACACTGTCGGTTGCCCAGCCTCAGTCCCGAGTGGAGCCCAAGCCCCAGGCGGACGTACCGCCGTCCACATCCTTCCGTGAGGTAACATCGCCTAACCCAGAAGCCTACTCTGGCGACCTGAACAAATGCAGTGATTTCTTGTTTCAATGTGGCATCCTGTTTAACCGTAATAGACATGCTTTCAGTTCAGACAATAGCAAGACCTCCTTCGTGACGAAGGCTTGTTACGCGGCAAGGCGCTCCGGTGGGCCAACGCCTTCTTCAGTAGCCGCCCCATGGAGGTAACACCCTACGAGGATTTCATAAAGGCCTTCAAACTCACCTTCGCTCCCACTGACAGCAAGTACGACGCCACACGAAGACTCCTCAGACTCCGCCAGGGACGTCAGACGGTGGGGGATTTTGCCATCGACTTCCGCACCGTCGCTGAGGAGGCGGGGTGGGAAGACACCGCGCTTCGAGGGGTGTTCCTCGAGGCGCTCTCCGAGAAGGTTCAAGACGATCTAGCTAGCCGTGACGAGCCGAGGACCCTGGACGAGCTGAATCGGCTCGCCATCCGGCTGGACAACCGGGTCCGAGACCGCCGTAGCTCCAGAACCTCTTCTTCCAGCCCTCGCTCCTCTGCCTTCCCGACCCGGAAGTCATCGCCCCTGCCGCAAGGAGATGACCCGGAGCCTATGCAGTTAGGACGCGCTCGCCTGACTCCAGAAGAGAGACAGCGACGTCTAGCGGCGGGGGTGTGCCTGTACTGTGCTTCCTCCCGTCATCTTCTGGCTGCATGTCCCTCGCGGTCAAAAGACCCCTCCCATCAGTGAGACTGGGGGTCCTGACGGGTAGGCGCTCCAAAAGCCTCCACCTCACTGTGCCTGTGTCTCTGTCTGCTAATAATCACAACCCCATACACACCTCAGCTCTCATTGACTCAGGTTCCGAGCAGAACTTTATTCCTCCTGACCTCATTCAGCAGCTCAAAATAGCTACATTCTGCCTACAACCCCCTATTAGAGTTAATGCACTGGATGGAAGTCCTATCACCACCATAACTCACCAGACAGAGACTATTAACCTAACTGTGTCAGGCAATAACCACTAAAAACGCTGCAGTTTTTTGTTCTCCCCATGTCTGAGGTTCCCATGGTTCTGGGCTTCCCCTGGCTCGAACGGCATAATCCCCACATTAACTGGGCTCATCGCCGTTTTGACTCCTGGAGCCCATTCTGTTTAAAGAATTGCCTCTTGTCCGCTCTACCTCCATCCTCCTCAGCAGAGCCGGTCGACAGCCAGCCCGACATCTCTAACATGCCCAAGGACTATCATGACCTCCGGCACGTGTTTAGCAAGGACCGGGCTCTGTCTCTCCCACCGCACCGTCCTTACGACTGTGCCATCGATCTCCTGCCCGGGGCTCCGCTCCCAGCCGGCCGCCTCTTCAGCCTGTCTAGAGCCGAGCGGGAGTCCATGGAGACCTACATCAACGACTCCCTCAAGGCAGGCCTTATCAGGCCCTCATCTTCCCCCCTCGGTGCCGGTTTCTTCTTTGTGGCTAAGAAGGATAAGTCCCGCCGGCCCTGCATTGATTACCGAGGTCTGAATTTAATAACTGTCAAAAATAAATATTCTCTCCCTCTCCTGTCTGCAGCGTTCGAACCGGTTCAGAAAGCCACCATCTTCACCAAACTGGATCTGAGGAACGCGTACCACCAGGTCCAGATCCGTGAGGGTGATGAGTGGAACACGGCTTTTAAAACGCACATCGGGCACTTCGAGTACCTGGTGATGCCGTTCGGCCTCACCAATGCCCCTGCCGTCTTCCAGGCTCTGATTAATGACGTCCTCAGGGATTTTCTGAACCGGTTCGTCTTCGTTTACCTGGATGACATCCTCATCTTCTCCGCCGACCCCACCGAACACCGGCGCCATGTCCGCCTGGTGCTGCAGCGCCTTATGGAGAACCGGCTGTACGTCAAGGCGGAGAAGTGTGAGTTTAACGTTCCCTCAATAACTTTTCTGGGTTTCATTCTAGAGGGCGGACAGCTCAAGCCGGATCCCCTGAAGACCCAGGCGGTAGAAGACTGGCCCACTCCCGCCTCCCAGAGACATGTTCAGCAGTTTTTGGGGTTCGCCAACTTCTACCGCCGCTTCATTCGGGACTTCAGCTCCATCGCCGCCCCGCTCACCGCACTCACCTCCGTCAAGACGGCGTTCCGCTGGACCCCGGAGGCGGAGCGTGCCTTCAGAGAACTGCAGCAGAGGTTCGTACACGCACCCATCCTCATTCATCCTGATCCCTCTGCTTAGTTTATCCTAGAGGTCGATGCCTCCGACGTGGGTGTGGGAGCGGTGCTGTCACAGCGCTCGGCCGAGGATCACAAGCTCCACCCATGCGCCTTCTTCTCGAGGCGTTTCTCCCCGGCTGAGCGCAACTACGACGTCGGGGACAGGGAGTTGCTGGCGAACAAGCTGGCATTGGAGGAGTGGCGTCACTGGCTGGAAGGAACGGAGCAGCCGGTCGTTGTCTGGATGGATCATAAGAACCTCACCTACCTCCAGTCTGCAAAACGCCTCAATCCACGTCAGTTCCGTTGGTCCCTCTTTTTTCTTCGTTTTAACCTGTCCATCTCTTACCGTCCAGGCAGCAAGAACATCAAGCCGGACGCACTCTCCCGTCTCCACCAGCCAGACCAGCCCAGTGACGTCACCGGACCCATTCTCCCGCCTTCTTGTTTCGCCAGGGCCGTCACATGGGAGCTGGAGGCCGCCATCCAGGAGGCTTTAAAGATGGAACCAGACCCAGGAGGCGGACCGCCCAACCGGCGCTATGTACCCGCCGCGGTGCGATCCCGGGTGATCCAGTGGGGACACGCTGCCCGGTTCACCTGCCACCCCGGGATCAGCCGAACCGTGGGCCTGCTCCGCCAGTACCTCTGGTGGCCGACCCTCAACCCGGACGTGGCGGAGTACGTGGCGGCCTGTGCCATATGCAGCCGGAGCAAGACGTCGCACCGCCCGCCTGCTGGTCTCCTCAAACCTCTGCCCACACCGTCCCGACCCTGGTCTCATATCGCCCTGGACTTCATCACCGGTCTCCCAACTTCTAATGGCAGGTCAGTCATACTTAGTATCAGTGACCGGTTCTCTAAGGACTGCCATCTCATCCCTCTCTCCAGTCTTCCCTCCGCCGCTGCCACCGCCCGGCTCTTCGTCACCCACGTCTTCCGGCTCCACGGCATCCCCAGCTCCACGGCATCCTCTCCGACCGTGGTCCGCAGTTTGTGTCCCGTGTCTGGAGGGAGTTCTGCTGAGCGCTGGGGGCACAGACGCGCCTCTCCTCCGGGTTCCACCCCCAAACCAATAGGCAGTGCGAACTGTTGAACCAGGAGGTGGAAAACATGCTGCGGTGCGTCTGTGCCCAGTACCCTGCGTCGTGGAGCCAGCACCTGGCGTGGGTGGAATACGCTCACAACATCCACATCTCCTCTGCCACTGGACTCTCTCCCTTTGAAGCTTCCCTGGGCTATCAGCCCTCCCTGCTCCCCTCCTCTCACCCCGACCCTGTCATTCCCTCCGTTCACTCTCACATCCGCTCCATAAAACGCATCTGGGAGAACACGAAAGCTGCCCTCAACCGCACCACCCGCCAGGACAGGGCTGTCGCCGACAGGCGGCGCATCCTGGCTCCCACCTACCAAGTCGGCCAGCAGGTGTGGCTCTCGTCGCGGGACTTCCCCCTCAAGTCCTGCTCCCAGAAGCTCTCGCCCCGGTTCCTGGGTCCATTCAAGATTACATCGGTCATCAGCCTCACCACTGTCCGTCTCTCCCTCCCCTCCCACCTCCGTGTCCACCCTGTCTTCCATGTGTCTCTATTAAAACCTTTTTCTTTCAGCCCTCTGTGTCCTCAACCTGACCCTCCGCCTCCCGCCCGGATGATCGATGGGCATCCGGCTTTCACGGTCCGGCGGATCGTTGATGTCCGTCCTCGGGGTCGCAGTCTGCAGTACCTGGTCGACTGGGAGGGTTATGGCCCCGAGGACCAGTCCTGGGTCCCTCGGTCATTCATCTTGGACCCGGACCTCATCCGGGACTTCGACCACTCCGCCGCCTCCTCCTCCTCCTCCTTGTATCCTTCTGCTGCTGCTTCTTCCGGCCGCCCGCAAGGTAGCGGTCGTTAGGGGGGGGTACTGTCAGGTGTCATTTCTGCTGTGTGCCTGTGAGTGTTTTCACCTGTGTTTTCAGGGGCGTGGCAGCTGTCATCAACAGGTGGATCCAGTTCCATCATCAGCCACTGAGCTTAAGAGAGGAGTGGTGGCAGAGAGCAGGCGTCAGATTGTTCCACTCTGTTCGTGGACGTCCTCAGCTGGACCTTCCTAGGACCCCTGTTTCCACTCCTTTGGCAGCTTCCAGGCTGCTTGGTTCTCATCCCGGACCTCCTCAGCGGTTCCCACACCGCCTCCGTCCAGGATCTCTCAGAGACGGTTTCCACACCGGTCTCCAACCTGCCTCGCTCTCCTCCTCTCCTGGCCTGCCTCCGCACCATTCCTCCAGCTCCCAGGATCCACCTGTTCACCACCAAGTCAGTCTGTCCGCCCTCTACCAGCACTCACACGCCAGCCTCAGCCGACTGGCACCTGCTTGCTCCCCGGGACACCTGCAGTTCAGCAAACCTATCCACCACCGCTGCCCGCACAGCTGAGCCTGCTCCTGCTGAACCTGCTGAAGCAGACTTGTGTTTATCTGCCTGTTATCTGTGTCTGTCAAACTGATCATCATTAAACTCCTGTTTATAACTTACCACCTGTTGTCCTTTGGTCTGGAGTCTGCATCTTGATTCAGAGTCCTGTTCTCAGTGTTGAAATCATGAAAAATGAGGGGGAGAGAATAAGAGGATCAGGGCAGTTTTGCAGCATAAAGACACAGAATAACTCCAGCTTTGTGCCTTTTTTCATTCTAGCTGAAATACGAGGCAAATTGCGTTCCTTTACACCTCAATACAGAACATGTAATATTTTCTCTAAATACAGGGCGATTCCATTTTTTACAGGATGGTTGGCAGCCCATTTGTATCCAGATGTAGCTGCCTGGGTGTTTTTTTTAACTATAATTCACTTGCAGCTTCTAGATTAGCTCATTCTTCTGTCTGCTTTAATTAAGCTTGCAAATCAACTGGAAACACAGGCTACGTTCAGACTACAGGCTGAAGGGATGCAAATCCGATTTTTTTGCCCCTATTTGACCTGTATCTTATTTTTTTTATGTCAGTCTGAACGACACAGATCCGATTTTTTTCAAATGCGACCCAGGCAACTTCAGCATGTGGTCCTAAATCCGATACATATCTGATCTTTTGGCATGTGACTTCAGTCTGAACTGCCAGGCCAATTCCATCCGACCTGTAAGTCATCAATACGTGATTGTTCTGCGTTGAGGACGTGGTAGCAAAATGCAAATAACAGTATGGGCAGATGATGCAGAGAACAGTCAATGGCGACAAACCGAAGTGTCTGAGTTAATTAATATTTGGGGAGAAAGCTTTGTTCAGGCCAAACTTGAGGGGTGTTATCAGAACTGCGCGGTTTTTGAAAACGTTTCCAAAGGTTTAAACGAAGCTGGCTCCAATGCCAAAGAGAAATAAAAAGTCTTCAAGCTAAATACATGGATGCACTGTTTCTTCTAATGTGCATGCGTGACACATTCAAGACGCATTCCGTTCAGACAGCAAGTCACATTCAGGTTACATTTCACTGTCAATATGAATGACCTTGCAAAAAGATCTAAATCATCAGTTTGATACACTCTGAGAAAAAAAAGAGCATACTGGTGAGCTTGGCGACTCCAAAAGGCCTGGATGTCCACTATAGACAAAAACGGTGGATGATCACTGGTTCCTTTCTATGGTGAAGAAAAGTCCCCTTCACAACATCCACCCAGGAACTCCGGCTTCCTCCCACAGTCAAAAAACATGTTTGCCTCTTTAATACATGTTATGTGGGGCACCACCTTCTTTCGAAGGAATTAAATATTAGAATATTTAATCAAATTACTTCAGTCTCATAATATGAAGTCGCATGTCCGTCCAGATAGTGACACAAATCACACAAAAAAACTCACTGAATCAGCCAATTAAAATTATGGTGAATATTTATTGTACAACAAGTAAGACAGACCAATAAGCAAACAAACAAATGAACAACTAAGACATTTAATGAAATCAACAATGCTACGAACAGGAAATGACGTCAGACTTAGTATGTTTCTAGAATAAGTAGATTTTCTAACGTTCAAGAATCTTAAACACTAGTAAGAGTGGGTGAGGAAACGGAGAATACTCTTTTAACACGGAAGAGAATTTTATACTTAAGGCAAATTTTACTTTTGGGGTGAGAGAAAAGATTCAAAGAGTGGGTTCGAGACTTCACTTCCGGGCCACTGAGATGTAAAACCAACAAATGTTTTGAATCCGTTGTCATGGATTAAATTAAATCGACCTCTTACTCTTTTGCAGCAACGGGTGGAGAGTTTTGCTCCGTGGTTCCCAGAGAGGTCTGTTGACTCGAAGTAGCTTTTCTCCGAGTGTCGGAACTTTGCCCAGATAGAATAACAGTTGCTCCGTAGCGGTGTAAGGATCAGGTCACTGGTGGTTCTCGTCATGTGTCGGAAGGCCCACGGAAGTAGTTCTGGGATCTGTAGTCTCTTCTCTCAGCTGGTGACGTGAAGGTTTGTGGAATTAAACTATTCAAATAAAGTACTTTGCGTGTTTGAACGTGCGCCGAATTTAAAGAAAAATGAACTTTGAAGATAAAGAAAATCGCGCGTTAAAAAGAAAACTTAAGTTTCAAATAAACAAGGAGTTTGTTAAAATAAAATTAAAAAGGTTTCAACTCGAAAAACGAGGTAAAATGATAAAACGAGAGCCGAGTAGGCTGAAAGAAAAAAAAATTAGTAAAAACTAAGATGAAGATGAAGAAAGTCTTAAAAAAAAAGGAAAAAGAAAAAAAAGAAGCAGGGTCAAAAGGGCTGCAGGGGAGAGAGTTTCAGGAGAGAGGACTTGCAGGAGAGAGTTGCAGGAGAGCGAGCCGTAAATTTTATATGGCTGTTTAGCTCACCTCTGGGGTGTGGTTTCACTGGCTTCTAGCCAATGATAAATCCGTTTTTGGGAATTAAAATTTTAGGACTGCCCTCTGGTATCGGTTACAGATTCTTAAATTATATTAAACAAAAACGCTTACTCATCCACTCTTTGTGAAACTACAATTACCATCAATTTTATCTTTTAACAAGAATTAACAAACAGAGTTTCCTTATTCTAATGATATATTACTTTTACACATATCAGTATATATTCCTTAGTAATAAAGAAGGGATTTGCAGGTTAATTCAACATATCCTAATGACACCTGTAACATGGTTAAACAAGGCATTGTTTAAATCAGTTTAGATTACATTGCTCTTTATAGCGACTTACAGAAGAGAGTGATTTAAACACATTTCGTTTTATTCACTGAACAATGTATCATTAATTCATGTAGAAATGCTTCTCTTAAAACCAAGTGTTTTCTAGATATTTCCTGTGACTTTTGGTTTCACAGCCATTGATCAGATTAACAGTTGCATGCATCTGGAATTTACTTGCTTATTATCAGAGTTTCACTGAATATAGTCTTCAGACACACATCAAATCATTTTATCACTTAGTTAAACTGGGTGAACTTTACTTCAGAGCAAAGATAATGGTTTGATACCTGTAAAGAAAGGTCTCATTGGATTAACTGTGATCACATTAAATAGTTCATATGTGTACTGAAGTCTCTGAGTTGCTCAAAAGGGCTTCTTGATTTAATCATCGTGGCAATTGGGTTTGGCCTTTTGAAGTGACATCTTGTTGTTAGAAAGGGGGGTGTTTTTGGTTCCTTTAGTGGAGACATCCTGTCTCTGCTCAAGCAACGCAGAGTACTTTGGCATGTGTTATGAAAACACAAAAAAAGATTTATCCTTTGATAGGGAGGCAGGAAATGGTGGACTCCGAGCTCTGGTGTCCTACACTTTATTGGTTAAACATAGGAATGCATAAATTACCTCGGCAGGGTGTGTGAGCTCTCAGACAAGATTCGAACTGGAGACTGCTTTCACAGTGGGGGGGTTTGACTGAATTTGGGACCAGTCGTAGAGGTGTCGAAAGTGACAGAAACCATTCACAAAAGTGGAGATCCTGGCTCCTTTGTTGCTCTCAGGAATGTGAAACTAAGATTCTCACACCACAGAAAGAGTCACTGATACACACGGTCTTCTCCAATTTAATTAATCAGAAATGAGGCTGTTGATGCGTCCTACAAGGTTAACTGAAAACTCTAAATTATCCCAAGGTGTGAGTTTGTGTGTGAATGGTTGTTTGTCTATATGTGGCCCTGTTATGGACCGGTGTCCAGGGTGTACCCCACCTCTCACCCTAGGATTGCTGGAGATAGGCAACCTTGAAATGGAAAAAAATGGGTTTAGAAAATGTATGTATGTACATAATGTACACTCACCGGCCACTTTATTAGGTACACCATGCTAGTAACGGGTTGGACCCCCTTTTGCCTTCAGAACTGCCTCAATTCTTCGTGGCATAGACTCAACAAGGTAAGGTGCTGGAAGCATTCCTCAGAGAGTTTGGTCCATATTGACATGATGGCATCACACAGTTGGCGCAGATTTGTCGGCTGCACATCCATGATGCGAATCTCCCGTTCCACCACATTACAAAGATGCTCTATTGGATTGAGATCTGGTGACTGTGGAGGCCATTTGAGTACAGTGAACTCATTGTCATGTTCAAGAAACCAGTCCGAGATGATTCCAGCTTTATGACATGGCGCATTATCCTGCTGAAAGGAGCCATCAGAAGTTGGGTACATTGTGGTCATAAAGGGATGGACATGGTCAGCAACAATACTCAGGTAGACTGTGGCATTGTAACGATGCTCAATTGGTACCAAGGGGCCCAAAGAGTGCCAAGAAAATATTCCCCACACCATTACACCACCAGCAGCAGCCTGAACCGTTGATACAAGGCAGGATGGATCCATGCTTTCATGTTTTTGACGCCAAATTCTGACCCTACCATCCGAATGTCGCAGCAGAAATCGAGACTCATCAGACCAGGCAACGTTTTACCAATCTTCTATTGTCCAATTTCGATGAGCTTGTGCAAATTGTAGCCTCAGTTTCCTGTTCTTAGCTGAAAGGAATAGCACCCGGCGTGGTCTTCTGCTGCTGTAGCCCATCTGCCTCAAAGTTCGACGTACTGTGCTTTCAGAGATGCTCTTCTGCCTACCTTAGTTGTAACGAGTGGTTATTTGAGTCACTGTTGCCTTTCTATCAGCTCGAACCAGTCTGGCCATTCTCCTCTGACCTCTGGCATCAACAAGGCATTTCGGCCCACAGAACTGCCGCTCACTGGATATTTTTTCTTTTTCGGACCATTCTCTGTAAACCCTAGAGATGGTTGTGCGTGAAAATCCCAGTAGATCAGCAGTTTCTGAAATACTCAGACCAGCCATTCTGGCACCAACAACCATGCCACGTTCAAAGTCACTCAAATCACCTTTCTTCCCCATACTGATGCTCGGTTTGAACTGCAGGAGATTGTCTTGACCATGTGTACATGCCTAAATGCACTGAATTGCCGCCATGTGATTGGCTGATTAGAAATTAAGTGTTAACGAGCAGTTGGACAGGTGTACCTAATAAAGTGGCCGGTGATTGTATATTTAAGATGTCCTATTTTCTCACTGTGTCATACTTTTGGCGTGCCAGAGTTTAAGGGTTAGGGTTAGCAGTTACAATACCTGGATGTGATTTACACTGGTACTTCCTGTTACTGTTTATCTTTATGTGTGTTTCTGGCAGATGGTGGTGGTGGCCTATGATCATGGTGAGCCTGTGAAGGAGAACACAACTCTTGTTGAAATCACTGTCCTGCAGCCATCTGTTACTCCCATGTTTACTCAGGAAGAGTACAGGTACACAACCCAAACACACAAGGTGGTGCACCTTTGCCAAGTACGAGTATCATACAATTAAATATGAGTCAATATCTGTTCTGCTCACTCTCACTCATATCACTGAGAAGAGAACAGCACTTTTTCTCTCTGTCTCTCCCTCAGTCACTCAGGTTTGCAGGTTTTTTCAGTTTCTTCAGCTTCAGGTTTGTTTTTTACTTTGGTTTGTAGTACTTACTTAACAAGTAGTTTTGGTAAACATGGCGTTTGTTCAGATGTGGTGCTTGGTAGAATGCGACTCGGGTCTCTGCCCTCCCTCTCCTTGCAGGTCATCAGTTTTTTTTAAACCGTCTGCTGGCTCTAAACAGTTTTTTTATACTTCACATACTGAGTGGCACTTTCTTGCTGTATTTTATAAAAAATAAAGGTAGTTGTGGCCTTAAGCTACAAACACAAACCCCCTCCTCCAGCCCCCTCTATCTCTCATGATCGGTGATACAATTCCATGCTAGTCCAATCTAACATGCTTTGCACTGCAGCATCTCAGTTGTCCACCGACAAGTGTCCATTTGAGCGTGTTTTTAGCACAGCTGGAAATGGGGTTAGTCCACAGCATACAGACTTAGACCCTATGTAGAAAAACTGATTAAAACTCATTAAAGCAGAACTAAGTAAGTTTTTTCACCTCAATAAATGTTTTCTAGAGTCCCTGTGGGGGTAAACAAGGACTTGGCGGGGTGATTCGTGGGTCCCTCCCCTCCCTCCGGGGTCTGTGTCCTGAAAGCAGCACTTGCAACTTTCAGTGGATCGGACCCGACTAATCTCGCGAGAACAAACCTGCTTTACGGCACTCACACTCACGTACATAAATACAAGCATAAATACATCCTCCCTCATTCCAGCACCCTGTAACTCTTTCAAATTAGAACACAGCTTACAGGTTACATTTTTTGGTAAAATAGCTGCCAACTTTGCAACAAAGAGAAGAAATTGGATGTTTTAGCAATTTAATCATAAGTTGTTTTTACCTGTCAGATCTGACGTAATATTTTAAAGGAAGTTGGCCATCTGTCTACATATCTGCATTTATTAATATTTATCGGATAATCCATTCCTAGGTTTCCACCAGTGAGTGAGGAGGCTAACCCTGGAACCCTGGTGGGTGTCATCATGGCATCAGCTGTCAATCAAACAATCATCTATTCCATTATTGAAGGCAATGAAGGAGGTGAGGGCACTTTGATTCCTGTTTGGAGGCTCTCTTATGTGCTTGTGACCGTCCCTGACATCAGCTCAGGGATTGCTACAAGGCTTCTTTTTCGCATATTAAAATCTCAAGCTAAGATTTCTTACTCACTGTCTTCCTTTTTTCATTCTTGTCTGTTTTTACTGATCTGTTTTCTGCAGGTGTTTTCACATTAAATGAAAGTACTGGAGACATTTTCACATCCAAAAGCCTAGACTATGAGTCGATTTCCAGTTACATTCTGAAAGTGGAGGCGAATTCCATGAGATTGGTATCCTCCAATTTTCGAGCTCCAGCAAAGAGTAAGTGTGTTGTTGCTGTATATCAGTTTACAGAGTGAACTGTGGGTAGCAGTTCTGTACAGTCAGGTCCACATATATTTGGACACTAACGCAAGTTTTGGTATATTAGCTATTTACCAAAACAGAGTCAATGTTCAGTCATATAATCAATATGAGCTTAAAGTGTAGAGGCTCAGCTTTAATTTGAGGGTATTCACATCCAAACTGGATAGAGAGTTTAGGAATTGCAGCTCTTTAGTATACAGCCACCTCTTTTTCGAGAGACCAAAGGTAATTGCACTTGAGCCCTAGCTGGGATTTTTTTCCCTGTTTTACACCAATAGTACTTCAGTAACATCAACATCATCAGTATCTCAATAACGACCCACATGGGTAACGCTTCCTTTTACAGTCTGCTAATTACTAAGAAATTACCTGGTACTTATATGGTAAATCTTGGAGTGTTAATGGTAATTACCATGTGTATTAAGTAGGTAATTACAGAGAAAGTACAACAGAAATTAATCAGCATTTACCTGATACCTATACGGAAAATCATAGCATATATGTGGTAAATACCATATGTAATAAGGAGGTAAATACAGAAGAAGTACTGCTGCAATTACTAGGAAAAACATCCACTATTACCCATCAACTCAATTAGGTTGTGACCAGTTTAGATTTGTAATAACTAAAATTAAATTGTACCTTCCAATAAATTACCATTTCCTTCAGTTGTCCTTCAGTTTTTTTAAGCATTTACATTGTACTTACCTGTAACAACCCCCTACCCCTGCAGGAACAGTTTTCTTCTAGGATCCTGGTACATCTTAAATACTGGGTATGTTCTTGTTGGAGTTCTTAATAAATACTTAGTAAGTAAGCTGAAACTGAACTGTAAAAGGAAGTCTGGTTTGTTTCCATGGTGTTACCAGGTTCTTACCATATAACTCCTAACACATTGTTCTTTTTTCTAAGCAATAAATAGACACTATTACCATCTTATCTTCTACAACATTACTAAGTAAAACATGACCTTTTACTTAGTAAGTAAGTGGAAACTGAACTGTAAAAGGATGTCTGGCTTGTTTCCATGGTGTTACTAGGTTCTTACCATATAATTCCTAATACATTGTTCCTTTTTCTATGCAATCAATAGACACTTTTACCATCTTCTACAATGTTACTAAGGAGAAACTGGACTGTAAAAGGAAGCCTGGCTTGTTTCTTTGGTGTTACCTGGTTCTTACCATATAATTCCCAATACATTGTTCCTTTTTCTATGCAATCAATAGACACTTTTACCATCTTATCTTCTGCCATGTTGCTAAGTAAAACATAACATTTTATTTAGTAAGTAAGTGGAAACTGGACTGTAAAAGGAAGTCTGGCGTGTTTCTTACCATAAAATTTCTAATACATTGTAACAGACACTTTTACACATCTTTTTTTCACATCTTATCTTCTGCAATGATGATGAGGGAATGATCTTGTAATGTTTTAGGCATGAAAAACACTCCAGAGTGCACAAAACAAGGAGCGGAGACTGTTCTTGAAGTTAAAAGATTTATTGAGTAGGTGCAGAGTGAGCTGTCTGCAAGAACTTAAAAAAATTACACTACTAATTATTTTTGTTTTTATGGAAATAAATATGAATGAGCAAATCAGAGTGCATCATAATGCAGGTGACTGTGTTTGTTTTAGGTAATACAGCTAAGGTGATAATTGAAGTCCAGGATGAGAATGACCACCCGCCAGTATTCACAAAAAGTCTTTATATTGGAGGAGTTGCAGAAGATGCTAAAACTTTCTCTTCTGTCTTGCAAGTACAGGTACAACTCAGAATCTCATAAAACTGTTTAATGCTTAAAGTGTATCTGACATGAAATCTTTGTGTGATCTTACGACACTTGTGCCCTGTAGACACTTTCCCACATAAATCTAGATGTGTGGGCTTCTGGCAATTAAGCCTCAAATATGCATATTTACAGAATACACACAACTCAAACTGGTTCAGGGATTTTGAAGGTATATATTGGGTATAAGACACTGTCCCTTTGCTACATCACAGCAATGGAACATTTTTTAACCTAATTCTGTTTCTCCGTTACCTGTTCAGCTGTGATGGTTCAGCACAGACATATCCTGGTTTCATCTTCACGTTTCCTTTTCACCAGACCAGCACAGCTCCGGCTGCAGCAAACAACAGCTGTTAAACTGATCTTTTTTCATTCAAGCTGAAATCGCGTTCCACCTCAATACGGAATGTGTACTATTTTCTCTGAATATGGGACAATTCTATTTTTTTCTTCTTCCTCCATCCCCACCTCCACCTCAAACTCCTCCTCCTCCACCTCCTCCATCCTTTCTGTCTTTGCTGCAGGTCCTTGTGGTTCATCGGCTCGGCCGCCAGGAGGCGTCCATTAAAGGGGTGGGGGGGGGTGGGGGGTAGTGTCAGATTCCAGCTCTGGTGTGTGGTGTTTGTGTACATTTTCTCCAACTAACCTGTCATTCCAGGATGTGGCAGTAGCAGGTGCAATCAGCTGATCAGGCGCAGGTGTGATCACCCAGCCCCACCTGGGCTGGGATAAAAGCTGAGGAGGAACCAGAAACAGACGCCAGTTGATTCCATGACTTACAGTGGTAACGTGTGGCCGTACCTAGAGCCTTTTTTGTGATTATTGTTTAGATACTTACCTCGCTGTTGTCTTCCTCACTCTCCAGATCCTCATCCTCCTGAGCTTCGCTCCTCCAGTCCTGAGTGCCTCTACCTCACTGCCGCGCTGTCCAGAGGGCTCAGTTCCAGTTCCTGACGTGGTCCAGCACTTCCACTCCAGCCTCAGCCTTGGTCTGTCTCTCCTCCTCAGTCCCTCGCACACCTGCCCTGGTTGTGCCACCCAGCTCTGTCCACCCTGCATCCACCATTAAGAAACCCATCATCACCTGGATCCACAATATCATCATCACATCTGGATACACCACTACCAAGCTGCCTTCTCAGTCCTCCCTCTACGTTCCAACCATCACTTGCACCCGTAAGTCTGCGAGCACAATCACCACACACCGTAACTATTGCTGTCAATCTCCAGCTTGTCAAGCCACTAACCTGTTCTCTCCTTCGCTGCCAGATCTCCTCCCGAGGTCCCTTGGTTCCAGCCTTCCAATTCTCCTGCACATTTACAAACTGTTGTCATTAATGCTGTCTACCGTGGAAAACAATAAATATATTATTTTAAACCTTTTACCCCTGTGTCGATCTGAAGTCTGGGTGCAATTAGAGTTCACTACAACCCTGCAACATGAGATGAATATGATATCAGAATTCAGGGAACTGCATTAAAATGGTTTGAATCATATTGAACTGAAAGATTTCAGTTTGTTCATGTAAATAATGAATCTTCTTTATGTACCAGAGTCAGTCATGGAGTTCCTCAGGGTTCAGTGCTAGGTAAAACTATTAGACAACATGGTATAAAATTCAATTTTTATGCTGATGATACTCAGTTATATCTATCAATGAAGCCTGATGAGACCAACCTGCTGAAGAGATTACAAGCCTAAGAAGCAACAAGCGATTTTTCACCGCTAGGTGTGCTGTTGAGTACAGGATTGAGACCAAAACAAAGTCTGTCATGATTGACGTTCAGATGTGAAAAAATGTTTTGGATAATTCAACAAAACCACAGTCATTCAGCTTGGCTGAAAGCCACAACGATGTGCCACCACTTTTCCTCTCTCATGACACGGCTGCTAAATGTCCGTAGTGGCTAAATGTCCGCTACGGACATTTAGCCGCTACGGACATTTAGCCACTACAGCTACAAGGTAAAAGAGCAGAACTGAATGCAAGCAGTATAAAGGACAACGTCGACAACTTTATCGCTTTCCAGAGCGAGTCATTACAGTAACACTAGATTAAAATAATGATTGTTCCTTACCTGTCCAGGAGAAGAAAAGCCAGCTCCGAGTCAAATCGTTCGCTTGTTCTCTCAGTGCTCTCCATCTTGGAAAAGCAAGACCAATGTTTATCCTCGTTTTGTCCCTTGCTTTACCCGGTTTGTTTGTCATTGGCCGTGGCTTCTTGGGTGATGAAATGTCTTCCCGGTCATCTTCAGGTGAACGCTTTGCTCCGCCTTCCGCCATTTCGCTTCAACAATGTGTGTCGGCTGTACTGAGCAAAGGGAGGGCCTTTACTCAGTACATGAAGGAGATGGAGTTTCACATGCACGAACATGCACACAGAAGGAGACCACCTTTGTAAACAAGAGGCTCGATATCAACACAGAGAGATGGTGTGTGACCTCATGCTATGTTCCAGATGGAATTACACATCTAGAGCTTGACATTGCATATTTTGAATTCTTTCAAACTGGAAATGATGAATTTTCGCTTATTGCTCCTTTAATGATGTAATCTTGGATGACCTTTACATTTTTGCTTTTAAACTCAGACAAGACAGAGGTTGTGACTTTTGGGCTTGAGAACCTTAGGGACAAGCTGTGTAGTCAGTTATCTACATTGGATGGCATTAATTTGGCCTCCAACAAGAAGGTAAAGAATCTAGATGTTATCTTTGGCCAGGACATTGTCATGCTGCTAGTGGTTAGCAGAGAAGTTACTCCCAAATGCAGGAGGGAAACTCAGGAGACGAAAGTGCAATGATAACAAAATATTTAATATAAACCCAAGAAGCTGACGAGGCAGCAAACCTACATAGGTGGAGAGGGAGACGATCCGGACAGAACTGGGTGGGAGAAAAAACAGAAACGAAAGTAATCCCAGCACGAATAACCAAAAACACAAACCCACTTTTATACAAACTAAAGCATAAAAGAAATAATGAACCAACTCAAAACACCTGGGAAGGAAGCGGAGCTGACAAAAACACGAGGAGGAAAACAGGAAGTGAGATAATAACACAGTCAAGGAACCTAACGCCAAAGTAGGCATGACAGGGGAGCTAGACAAGAGACCAAGGAGGGAGTGACTAAAACCCCAAAACAATCCCATGATACAAAACAAAACCCAGAAGAGCAAAACAGGCAATAGAACTCAAACAAACCTCAAAATCAAAACTAGGAGAGAAAACAAAACCCCAAGACATAACAGACATGTCCTCATATAAAACATGTTACCAGGACAGCCTACTTCCACCTGCGTAACATTGCTAAAATTAGGAGCATTCTGAATCAAAGTGATGCAGAAACATTAGTTAATGCATTTATTACTTCTAGACTTGATTATTGTAATTCTTTATTATCAGGATGTTCTAATAGTGCTGTTAAAGGCCTCCAGCTGATCCAAAATACTGCTGCCAGAGTTCTGATGAGAGTTAGAAAGAAGAGATCACATTTCTCCTGTTTTAGCATCACTTTCCCTTTGAAATCCAGAATAAAGTTTAAAATTTTACTTTTGACTTATAAGGCCTAAATGACCAAGCTCTAGCTTATATTAAAGATCTTATTGTTCCATGTGTTCCTAACAGAGAACTTTGCTCTCAGACTGCAGGTCTACTTGTGGTTCTTAGAGTTTCTAAAAGTAGAATGGGAGGAAGAGCTTTCTGTTATCAGGCTCCTCTCCTGTGGAACCAGCTTCCACTTTTTATCCATGAGGCAGACACCCTGTGTAGCTTTAAGAAAAGACTTAAAACTTTCCATTTTGCACAATCCTATACACTCTCAGAAATAGAGGTACGAGACAAGAACATTTTTGTACCTATAGGTAAATTTTTTTAAAATGTTCCCTTAAAAGTACAATATTGGTCTTTAAAATGTTAGAAATGCCCCTTAGAGTGTTCAAATTGATTTAAAGTACAAATTTGTACCATTTCAACTGCGTCTGCAACCTTGGCCAAGGCTGGTTAATCTCCATTTTATTAAGTTTCATCCATTATTTTCAATATTATGTTTCATAATGTTGGTTTTAGACTTCAAAACGTGGCATAATTTTACTGTTTTAGTGGAACCACTTCATAAGGTACAAAAATGGACATGGACTACAGGGTACACCCCCAGCAACAAGAAGAGTTCAAATTCCTGTCGCTGAGGGGCATTTCTGACCTTTTAAAGACCAATTTTGTACTTTTGAGGGAACATTTTAAAACAATTTACCCACAGGTACAAAAAATGTTCTTGTCTCGTACCTCTATTTCTGAGTGTAGTCAGGGTTTGCTTGGGTTCTCCTGAGCTTTCCCTTTTGTTATGCTGCTATAGGTTTGGACTGCCGGAGGATATACTGACCACATTTCTGTTGTCTCTCTTTACTCTCCATGTTTGTATTGATTGTTATTGCTGCCATTAACTGTTGTCTGTTTATCTTTCTATAGACACGATGACTGGCCCAAATCCATCGGTGTTTCTCTGTGTCTCTTTCCTGTCAGCTCAGACCCCAGTAGGCTCAAGCAGAAGGCCGCCCATCCTGAACGGGTTCTATTAGAGGTTTCTTCCTGTTAAAAGGGAGTCGTTCCTTTCCACTGTCACAAATCGTGCTTACTCAGGATGGGAGATTGCGCCGAATTAACAATTCAACCCAATCAACTGGTTCCTTAGATAGGAAATGTTTTATTATTAATTTTTTGATTTTTCTGTAAAGTGCTTTAAAATGACTTTGTCATGAACTGGCGCTTTATAAATAAATAAACTTGAACTTATTTTTAGATATTTCACACCTGTGGGATTTGAACCATCTACTGCTACATACTGTCATCAGTCACAATGAAACCTTTTGAGTACAGTCTTAAGGCATGTGGAATTATGTCATTAACTCATTCACCCCCATTGATGACTTTAGTCGTCTTTTCAAAGACAACCGTTCACCGCCATTGACGACATAAATCGTCAATTGCATCTTTTGACGGGAGGGGAGAGACTACAACCGCGTGCACCATGAGAGTAAATATCACACTTCTAAAGGACGTACAAGTTGTTCTTACCTGTGCACGGTGGTGAAACTTCATGTGATCGTAATGATAATTCATGAAAGAGGAGCAAGTTTTGGGAAGCCATTATGTGTAATGTGATGCTTAACGCAGGGCGCAAAGCAGAAAAACTTGTGCAGCTCACACTTCATCAAAGTCTGTGTCACTGTCATAAAAGTTTGGATATTAAGAAATGACGACAATCAACGCGGGCTGTCGAGCTCACAGCACATATTTCATTTCAGCCAGAGACCTCCATTTTAGCAGATGGGTCAGAGTCATGTGATTTTAGTGCACCTGACCCAGATGCGTCAGATGAGTAGTCCCCCTCTGGATCAACAAGGAAGTGTCAGTAAAACACCGTTTATTAGTATCAAAGACACTTTTCTGCATGACATGTCTCATTTCACAAAAAGCCCATTTTCTCAGTTTTTCTTTCATGGAACCGGAACTGTCCATTTTTACTCTTTGAGGTCATACTCTGGCCTTCATAAAAATATTTACTTCACCTACTTCAGATTACAGCAATTTACATGTTCCAAAACTGTAGAAAAATCTGGTCTCTAAGTTTTAAGACATGCCCACAACTGCACGTCAAATTTTGATGTTTCACCAACAACATATCAAGAAGAATCCCAAGTAGCACTGTATCAGTGGATCTGGAGAAGCCTCTGACTGAACACACTCTGTTGTTCAGTTACTGTGTTGTGAGGAGGATTCCCAGCATTATCCATGATGATTTTTATTTGTTCTTTCAAACATTTTTGGACAATCATCTCTCAAGACTCCAGATCAGTCCCCAGAACATAGTCTTGTTTATCAGTTTCTTTAAACCTGTTTACATGATCATCTCTGATGCTCCAGACTAAAATAATGACTGAACATGTAATGACACTATCAAAGACAGAGTAATAAATCATTTTTAAAATCATGCTGCACACATTGAAAGACATAAGCCTCCTGAAGAAATAGTCTGCTCTATCCTTGCATAATAACAGCATCCTTGTTTAGTGTCCTGTTTAGTCTGTGGTCCAGGTCAACACTGAGGTATTGATCCTCCTCCACTGCCTGCACGTCTTCTCTTGTGATGGAAATGGGTTTTAGCATGTTGCTGTTCCTCCTAAAATCCTCATTCATCTCTTTCAGGATACACATTCAAGATACCACACACTTGTACCACCAATTCTCTACACTTTGTTTATTTTCTATCTCTGAGGACTCTGTGGTTTTTGGGTGGATCAGATTATTTCTGCAGATCACAGGACTCTTGACTTGTGTTGCACATCTGACATGTATAGTGTGAAAGTAATAATGGGAGCAGAGTCAGCTGCTCCCTCACTGCAGATCAGCTTGTCCTTAACACAATTCTTCAGCCTCACAAACTGTGGTCTGTTTGTGAAGTAGTTCTACAAGTAGTAAAACAGGCTGAATTGTGTTAAAACAACTTGATTTGCATTTAATCATATATGACACTAAAAAATAGCAATTTAAGAACAAATTCATCTTTTGTCCACTGGAGCATAGTTTTGCTCTGGTGAGGCAGTGGCCACAGCCAGAGGGGCGCAAAGGTGCGAGGGCCGCTCATCGCTGCTTGTGGCTTTTATTATTTTTATTATTATTAGCCCAAAATTAATTGCTGAATAGCCTAAAAATTTGACTCAGACTTTTATTTCTGTGTCTTTGTTTCTGTCTCTATTTTGTGCTGTTGATCTCAGAACTATCCTTGTTTCCCACTCATAGAAATCCCACAATAAGTCATTGTCTGACTAAGCATGTCTGAGTGTGAGATGATACAGTTGGGCGGCTGTGGCTCAGTGGTTAGAGCGGTCGTCCTCCAATTTGAAGGTTGGTGGATCAATCCCGGCTTCCACCGCCACATGCCGAAGTGTCCTTGGGCAAGACACTGTTGCCCCCCGATCTGTGTATCGGGTTGTGTGAGTGTTAACCCCTACCCTCTCCCTCCGGTTTACATATCGGGTTGTGTGAATGGGTAAATGCAAAACCTTGTTGTGTGAAAGCGCTTTGAGTGGTCTGAATGACTAGAAAAGCGCTATACAAATACAGGACATTTACAATTTACAGTAGTTAGTCAGAATGACAGAATAAAACAATTGCTAGAGCAGGTTTCAGACATTCTGTAAAACATAAAGTAGCTAAATAAAATGATAAAACAGTTTCTTATATTGTTAAATTAAATCTTATAATGTTAAATTAAGGTAACAATAATCTTTTAAGCTGTTACAATTATAATAATGGTAATGACAGTCATTGTTGTGTAATTGGGTTTCCAGGCACTGGACAAAGACACGAGTAACTACAGTGCCATGATGTACAAGCTGATCATCCCCCCTCCCACCAGCAAAGATGACAGCAGAGATGGCTTTGTGATCGAGCCATACAGCGGTGTAGTGAAAACAGCAATCATGTACCGTAACATGAGAAGGTCGTTTTTTAAGTTCCAGGTTGCTGCAACAGATGACTATGGTCAAGGTTACTGCAGCAAAGCAGATATAGTGGTGTGTGTTTAATTTATTTAATGTCTTAAAACAACATTGTTTTCAACTTAGATGTATTGTTTACTGTAAAAAACATCATTGCATAATTTTATAGGTAACTTTTATTATAAATCAGTGAGAAATTTTAGACCATAGCCTAATCAGAAAGGAAATTGCCTTTCGATTGGGAGGTCAAGGTTCGATCCTGGGCAGGCTATGTGTCGAAGAGTCCTTGGGCAAGACACTGAACGCTGAAACTGCCCCCTGGGTGCCTTACAAAATGGCTGCCCTCTGTGCCCCAAGGATGGCTCAAATTGGATTAATAAAGTATCAATTAATTATCTTTATTTTACATTTTTTCATTTGTAAAAGTCTTACTAACCAATTCAGTGCTTACATTTTTAAAATGTAAATGTTTATTATTATATAGGTATCTGTTGTAAACCAACTGGACATGCAGGTGATTGTATCGAATGTTCCTCCAACGTATGTGGACCAAAACAAAGACAAGCTCCTCGGGTAAAAATTTATGATTCTTATTTCCCCTAACTTAACAGTATCTTTAAGAAAACACTGATGAGTTTATCCAAAGTTTTGCTGCCTGCACAATATACAGTATAATACCTTCAATGCCAATATAAAGTACAGTGAAACCTCGCTATAGCGGACACTGATGCGACCAGACGTTTTGTCTGGGGGTGTCCACCCCAGAGGGGTAGGGTGTCCGTGTGTTCTGTCATCTAGTAATGTCTGAGAACCATTGTCACAGACATTTCTTCAATACATCAGCTTATTTTATGAATTAGCGCATGGTCAAACCCCCTTCTGAATATTTCTCAACTTTGAATAAAATTTAATGGATATTTGTCCATTTTCCTTTTTTTGTTTTGTTTAATTTTTGTTTCATTCACTGTCTGTTAGCAGGGTAAATTTTCACTGATTTTATTTTTTGGGCGGACATAAAGTGTCCATTATCCTGAACTCCAGAGGGGTGTCTGCAGGGTGGGGTTTCAGTGTAGCTTCTGAAAGGAAGTTTGCAAGGTAAAATAACTTCTACCAAGTAAAAATACTTAATTGTTAATTATAATACTTAATAATTATGTAAAAAAAATAAACTCATGGAACAGGCATGGACAAGAGTGCAGGTACTCTTAACTAAATATTTTGTTGCACAACCTTTTGAGGCAATCACTACAATCAAATGATTCCTGTAACTGTCAATGGAAGAGATACTGCTCGGGACTTGCTGAACACTTGTCCTAGATCATGATACTCTCGGGGAACTCGGGTGATGTCAGGTATCTCCTCTTTGGCCTGTGACTGAGGCAATGGGGATCTAGCAAGGGCAGAATGTAAACACTGAGATAGGCAGAGCAAGCTCCATGAGTCGATTTTACCTTCTGCCCAGCTGATGTGAGGGTTGTGCGTCTGCAGCCAGGGATGGCCCAACACCACCGGAACCTGCGTGGAGGGAAAAACCAAGAAGGAGATTTTCTCACGATGGTTACCGGAATCTTAAGTTGCTTGGCGAGGGCAGCATCTAAGAGGTTCTGCTCACAGCCGGAATCAACCAGAGCTTGAGTCTGAAAAGAGTCACTGAGATGCAACAAGGTTACAGGCAGTGTTAGGCGAGAGGTTTTCTTTTCCGGAACCGTCAGACCTCCCGGTGTTACTGACGGCTGGGGCAGTTTAAACGCTTAGGACAAGCAGCAAGGAAGTATCCTGTTGTTCCACAGTATAAACACTCGCGTGCCTCCATGCGTCTCTGTCGTTCTGTGGGGGAGAGCCTCTCCGGATTGAAGAGGTGCAGCTTTGACAGGTGGAGCAGTCTCAGGCGTTCTGTGAACCGCAAAGGGCGGAGAACAAGCGCGATGCTCATCCAAATAGAAACCAGTCATACGATGATCAATCTTGGTAGCTAATGTAATTAATTTCTCTAATGACTGGGGTTCATCTCTATGAATAAGGTGCTCCCGAATAGGCTTATTTAGGGCGCCCAAAAAGGCTCCTTTGAGAGCGGGCGTGTTCCAACCAGATTCAGCAGCCAGAGTGCAAAAATCAACAGAAAAATTTGCTACAGACCTCTTTCCTTGTTTTATGTGGCGGAGTTGATGAGTTATTTCTGTCTCGGATTTTCGGTAGGTGAAAGTCTGCTCAAAGTCCTTGATGAAGTTCTCCATGGATGTGCATAAAATGAGGGAGTAGTTTTACTTGGCCTCCGCCCATCGGAGCGCACTTCCCCTGAGAAGGCCGATGATGTGGGCTATTTTGGAGGCATCATCAGGAAAGGACTGGGGAGAGCGGCAAAAAATTAATGAGCACTGTAGCAAGAATCCTGATCCTTTACCTGACTCCCCGGCATAAGGTTCCGGGTTGGGCAGTGTCACGTTGTGCACCGGAGCACAAGCCATGGGAGCCGGAGGATCGGGCTCGGGAGGAGCCGGGGCTGGCTGTGGAGGAGGCTGAGAAAGAACAGACAGTTGAGCATTGACACTCTGAATCAGTCCCTCAATTTCTTCCAACCTTTGATGGTTGTATTGTTGTCGTTCACACAAAGAATTTAACATGGTCTCGTGTCGGGAGAGGAGTTCAGAAGCTCCAGCAGGGAGCTGTCTGGCTGAGTCCGCGGGGTCTGACTGGCCTGGTTGTTCTGTCACGGGCTCAGTGATCTTATTGACCCACATTGCAGGACTCAGACACAGACAGCAGATCAGGTGCAAAAGTGAAAGGTTTATTTACAGTAATATATACAGTGGTGAAAATGTGCTTGGTGATCTGGTTCGCCAGGGAGAGTCTCAGAACTGCAAGGGAGAGGAGGGTTAGTTCAAGTGCCACAGAGATGGAGCTGGAGATATTGCGTGGAGAGGAGGTGAATGACTCACGGGAGAGATGATGAAGGTTTTGCTCGAAGGGAGGGCAGGTCCAGTGCGGTGCTGTGCAGGGAGGTGGTGAGTCCAGGTCGGGTGAGGACGCCGGAGGGAGACAGACAGGACTCAAGGCAATCAGACGCTGGACACGGAAGAACACTCGGGAACACAAGTAGCAGGGTGACCAATCCTGGGAAGAACAGGGTTATTTGCACACAAGGAAATATCAAAACGCTTCTCAAAAATGTTTCTCAAAATGTTACTCGGAATCACAAGGAATAAATCTCAAGGACGGCACACGGGAGCTACCATTAAGGTCAACAACCAGGCGTCGAATGAAGGTCTGCCTCTGGTTTAAGTAGCACCCTGCTCCTCATCAGCGCTGATTGCCGCCAGGTGTAGGTAATCTGCCTCACGCTCCAGCGCAGCTCCTCACTGAAAGAAGATGACTCACCTGACACAGAAAACACAGCACACACAAACACTGAACCTGACACATTGTCCTGTTGCAAGACCCATGACCTGTGACCGAGACCAAGCTTTCTTACACTGGCCAGTACATTTCTCTCCAGAATCCCTTGATAGTCTTGAGAATTGATTGTACTTTGCACAGATTCCAGACACCTTGTGCCAGATGCAGCAAAGCCCCAGAACATAACTGAGCTTCCTCCATGTTTCACAGTAGGGACAGTGTTCTTTTCTTGATAGGCTTCATTTTTCCATCTATGAGCATAGAGCTAATTTGCTTTGGCAAAAAGTTTAATTTTTGTCGCATCTGTCCATAAGAAATTCTTCCAGAAGCTTTGTGGCTTGTCAACATGTAGTTTAGCATATTCCAGTCTGGCTTTTATATGATTTGTTTTCAACAATGGTGTCCTCCTTGGTCGTCTCCCATGTCGTCCACTCTGGCTCGAACAACAACCAATGGTGCAATCTGACACTCATGTGCTTCACGGAGACGTGACTGTGTGACTCTACACCGGACGCTGCACTACAGCTGGCTGGCTTCCAGCTGCTCAGAGGGGACCACGACATAGAGCTCTCAGGGAAGACAAAGGATGGAAGAATCTGTTTTTATATCAACAGTTCCTGGTGTAACGATGTGACAGGGATTCAGCAGCACTGCTCTCCCTCTCTGGAAACTTTTTTCATCAACTGCAAACCATTTTATTCGCCCCGTGAGTTTGCTTCATTCATCCTGGTCGGTGTACATCCCACCACAGGCAAATGCACAAGAGGCACAGCACACACTCACCGACCAGATACTGTTTTGTAGAGTGGACATTCCTGGACTTCTTAGTTACTGTCCTTGGTGACTTTAACAAAGTAATAATCAGTCATGAACTTCCTAAATACCACCATTTTATTAAATGTCCCACCAGAGAGGAGAACACTTTGGATCACTGTCATACAGTCAGCAGAGCTTATCATACTTATCGCGCTGCACCGGGTCACTCAGATCATGTGATGATCCATCTGATTCATGCATACAGGCGAAACTAAAACTCTCTAAGCCTGTTGTGAGGACATCAAAGAAGTGGAGGATCTACAGACATGCTTCAACAACACCAACTGGAATGTTTTCAGGTCTAGTCCAAACTGCCTGGATCATAGATGTTGTAACATCTTATATCAGCTTCTGTGAGGACAGCTGTTGACCCAGTGAGCTTATGGAAAATGGGCACCAGTGAAGACAGATTTAGAATAAAAAAATGTGCAAAGCAAGTTAATAGTACGTATTTTATAAAGAAAAGAGACGGATCTACGTCTCCTCTGTCGTCGTACACCCCCCACCATATCCCAACATGCGGGTAAAACAGGAGATTTTGTTTTATGAGCAATGGCGGACAGTGAAGCGAGAGCTGCAACTGGAGATTATTGTACTTATAAGCTCATTTATATCAAATATTCAAAAGTTATTTTAGTCTGAAACGTTAAGGTAAAAGTGCTTGTATTGCGGTCTCGGCTCGTATGGCAGGTCCTGTAAGCTCTGTTCTTTTTTTTTTTTTTTATTGCAACAGAGTTTTATATCTTTTCGGGCCAAAAGAAAAGACAGCGGTTTTTATAAAGCTCAGGGCTGAGACGGATCACCTCTTTAAGGGTGTAAATTGTTCGGCTGCTGTGGCATGGACCCCCCACTCAGCCCAAAAAGAAGAAAAAGTTGTACTTTATAAAAAATAAATGTAAATAAAAGTAATTGTCACGAATTCACTTTAACACCTATATTTACAACTTTTTGTTAAACATATATAAACCTGCTACATTAATTTCTGAGCAATGAACAAATATTCAAGGTAAACATGAAATAATAAAAGTACAGAAGGCAGAAGAGTGTTGTTTTTCTCATACAAAAGAAAAATAAAATAACAGTCCACATATTTATTGCGGGATTAACCAACTAAAGACCGTTTCTTCAAACATTTTTAAGCAGTTCTAACTGTTCAAGCCAGAGTCCTCACGGTTGCTAGGTGACAGCACATTCGCAGGGGTGGGGGTAGGAGTTCATCTGAAGGCTAGACCTGTCCCAATTCACAGCCGTTACCATCCGGTCTTCTCTGTCGAAGAAGTACGTGGTCCACGTCGACCGGGTAGACTGGGTCCTTCGAAGTATGCAGACCCTGAATTTGGACACAGCCATGCAGGCACACACTGTTGCACGTTAGCTGGAGCACTCCTATGAGCAAATGTTTCTGGGTGAAAAAAAAAAGATTGCACAATTCTGCAGGTCTGATATAGCTAATCTCATAGCTCCCTCTGTCCATGTTAAGGACCTGTGCTTTTGTTTGGATTTACCTTTTTATCAGTTCTGGAGAATGTAACTTCAAAATTACTTTTGTTTTATCTTAACAGTCCAAGCAGTAAAAACAAAGCATTACTGTTGATAATTGTTGATATTTTCAATCCTCAGCATTTTGGAACGGTACGTTCAGGAGCAGGTAGTTGGAGCAAAGGTTGTCCTGGAAACCATTGGTCCCCATCAGATTGTTAATGGAGCACAGCAAGAAGATTACACCAAGTCTGACCTTGTGATTTATGCCATTGATCCACTGACAAACAGAGCTGTCTCCAGACAAGAACTCTTCAAGTAAGAACTCTATCATAAATGATGATGAACCATGATGATTGAAATGCTAAGAGTGGAAAAGTTTTATTTCTCAAAGCTTTTTGGATGTTTGTGTTTTGTGTCAAAAAACATCTTTAAATTCTATTCTAAGTTTTTCCTTTTAACCCCTAACTAACCCCTATTTGGCACTGAATGCTACATATTTTTATAAGTAATTTGCACTTATTTTTTAGAGTAGTAGGTGTTACCACTACATCGAGTATTTTATTTGGATTCACAACATTACAAAGCACCGATTACAATTAAATACTTATTTGAACACTTTAAAAGTACAAATAAGAATAAGAATATATTGTGCCTGAATTTACATTAATACACTGTGGTAAAAACTGTAAAAAAAAAAAAAAAAAAACGCATCTCAGAGGTTAATGGTTGCTGTTACGGATGCCCGATATTGGCTTTTTGCCGATATCCGATATGTCGATATTGTCAAACTATCAATTTTCCGATTCCGATATCAACCGATACCGATATGTGGAGTTTTTTTAACTCAAAACTAATTTAGGTAACAACACATTCATATACCTCCTTTTGTGGAATTAACAAAACATGCTTAATGTTATTGTGATGCCACACTGGATGCATTCTTGAACAGAACAAGGCTTTCCAAATGTTAACATTATCTGTGCAAAATAAGAAATACTTCAACTTAATTTAGGGAAAAAGTGCCATGATCATTTTTATTTTTTTAATTGTATCAAACAACAGTTTGGATTACACTCTCCCTGAGAATAAGCCACAAATAAGGCAAATTTGACTTCACAAATTATAAAATATTTTACCTGAACAAGTATGTGGCTTATATCAGCATCTTAAGTCAAATAAAATAACAGGTATAGTGTATGACAGGCTACTCTTTTTTTCTACGATAAATGAGCCTGCGTTTGTAGGATGCCTCATAAACTGCTTCTTTAACCAAAACTTAATCACCTTAATTGAATGAATACACAAATATGAGTCAATTACAATTTGGAAACTATACTGTACAATTTTGAAAACTACACATGTGTTTGAGCTACAAAAATACTTCAGGCAAGTGAAGCACAACAAATTAAACATTTTAAGGTGTAAGCAGCCTGTGTCCCTAGCCCATTACCTGGGCTAATGCAAACATTGAAATTATAAACTGGGCTCAATCAGCACTGCTCTACATGAGCAACATCAAAAATATGCAACATTAAGGTAGTATGCAATAAGAACAAGGAAGGCACAACGTTTCAGTCCAGACCTTTTACAGTAGTAAACAAAGTCCTCCTGTAGTATTAGTCCAATGAACGGGGCTAAAAGACTGTCTGCCCTTTGTAAATAAAATACAAACATATAATGGGCTCAATCCACCCTGCTCTTTCAATGAGTAACAACATGTGCAAATTAAACAACAAGAAAGGCACAAAAAATAAGAAAAAATAGCTTCAGTCCAGATTAGTAAACATAACCCTCCTTTAAAGTGCAACAAATGAGGCTAAAAGGCTGACGCTGACTCGCCTATATGGTCTGGTCTCATTTTTTCCCTTGTCCATATATGTGAGAGGTAGATTTTTCTGAATGAAAATAAGCATCTCAGCATTGTCACAGTGTATGCGATTTCTCTTTTCGTCTATGACATGGGAGACAGCACTAAACAGCCGCTCGCTGTCTACGCTGGTACAGGGTACAGTGAGGTACTTGCGTGCAACTCGGGCAAGTGCAGGGAAGCGGATCTGGGTGGAACTCCAGTACTTGAAAGGGCATGCTGTCTTGGGGATGGTGGCTTCGCCCAGGTATGCATGAACCTAAATAAAAAGTAAAAAAAACAAACAAACAAAAAAAAACATAAAAGTCTGGTTACTTTTCTTCAAAGCACTACAGGTGTATATTTATTTGATTCACTTTAATGTGAACCACTCAACAAATCTGCTGACAAGGTTCATCATTTACTCACCTGTGATGCCAACTCGCATGTAGTGTGTTTGGTGACATCATTCTCTGTGAGAATTTCTTGGTACATGTCCAGCAGGCTCCCTCAGGCCCTCTTAGGTGGGGCGTCCTGGTCCACCTGGCCTGGGTCATCTGCAATGGCACCAGCAGCTTCTTCTTGCTGATCACTGCTGGCCATTTCATCCACAACTTTCAGAAGCATAGTCCGTGCTTCCTCCTTCTTATCCGGGTCAAAATAACGGTCTTTGTAGCGAGCATCAACCATGGTTGCAATTGCATAAAGAGGTTCAGTTTGCACACCATCAAAGCGGTTACTGACAGCTTCCAATAGGGTATGTTTGGCTGTTTGCACACCTTTGTCTGATTCATCCGCCTTGGCAAGCAGCCGTGTCAGAGACACCACACCAGGGATGACATCTGCAGCAGTGGCATCTGAAGAGCTGATGTCCCTGGTTAGCTGCTCAAAGGGTTCCAGGAGGGTGATCATCTTCTCCATAATGCCCCACTGAGTTGCTGTCAATGTTGTGGGGAGTTCATAATCAGCAGCATATGCACTTAAAGCCCTCTTTTGCTCCACCAGGCTCTGCATCATATAATAGGTGGAATTCCACCTGGTCTGCCGCAAATCTAGCCCTACGGATGATGACAAACCAAAAAATTCAGAATCTCCAAATTACTTTAGATGAAATGTATACAATGTATGCAAAAGGTGCATTTATTAGGTATAGGGAAAAATGGATTGAGGAGGGTGAAAAGAATACCGCATACTTCTATAATTTAGAAAAAAGGCGACAAAAACAGAACTGTTAGAGTTTTTCTAGGTTATCAAAATGAGGCGAAATGAACACACAGACAAGGAAGTGAATTTTTAGCTCTGCAGAGGAGAGACGCAGCTGCTCACAGCGTGATCAGTGTGTCTCTGACTTCCTCGTTTGGACAGAATCTTTTATTTGCTCCATGTGCAGGACAGTCTTAACTGTATGTTTGTAGCAATAATAAAGTTATTGTCATAATAATATAGTAATAATAATAATATTAATAATAATATTGTAAAAACTCTATCATCTCCCCCCTGCTTATACATGAAATAACTAATAAAAATACTACAAGAGCATGTTGTCTTGATACTCAGAAATGACACATGTGGTAAATAAGCAAAATAAGACAAGAATGATGATGACAGGAGTCATTCTCTTTAGCATGAGCTGCCACCAAGTTCCTGAGGCAAGCCAGTTCCAAAGGTTAAAGATCAGGCCACTTGGGGTGGAGAGGTCTTCGTTCTTCATTTGGGCAAGTAATTTGTTCATGTGGTGTATGGTTTCAGTGACATTGGCGGTGATGTCTGGTATGTAGGTCCAACACTGGTCACTTATGACATGGCATAGGCCTCCTGAGGAGGCAAGAATTAGATCCAGGGCTAGTTGGTGTTGAGTGAGCATCTGTCGGACAGCAGTCATGAAAGGTGGGAATACGGAGAGGGCTTGTGTGGTGAGAGCAGTTAGGTTTTCCTGACAGGAACTTCTGTCCTGGACTGATCAGGATTTTCTCCTCACACTTCTGTCTGTAGTGGGGGTAGTGGTGGGTCAAGTAGACCAGCGTCTGGTGACGCTGAGAGACATGTGGATGTCTCGAAAGGCTTTGTAGAGCGTGGTGACACAGCCGGTCGTGTCACCCACAAACAGGTTCCTTGTGAGGGGATCAGACAACCTATGGAAACATACTGGGAATGAGGCTGGCACAGAGTCGGGATTCAAAAAATACGGAAATCACCCCCTATTTTCAATGCATTTGTAAATGATTTTAATTTGTATCTAAAATCCCTTAAAAATATTAAAGATAATGGCTATGAAGATATTTATATGTATTGTGTAAACTTCCTAGAATTGTACAGTAGTCCCTTGCATAGTTTGTTTTTCTCTTTTTTCCCCTTTCACTGCCTGTTTAAATGTCATGTGAATACATTTGCATGTTTGCCTTGTTTGTACTGTAAATGAGCTTGTTTAGTAATAAAAAAAAAGAAACTCCAATCTGCCATTTTGCTGCATCTGGGTGCCTCATAACTTTGGCTAAATCATGTACAGCCATGTGCAGGGGAGGGGAGGGGGGCGGGGGGGCGGAGGGTGCTTGGGCACCTGCCTCTTTCCTCCTGGGTGCCCCATGTGCCCTTTTCTTGTCTTTTCTCTTCTCTCTTTTTTTTGTGTGCATGTATAGGTCTGCCTGTGGACCAAACACAATCATATTTAATTATTAATATTAATTTTGCTAAATAAAATGATCAGTCTCATACAGTCTTGTATGAGGTGCCGTATAGGACAAAATGTATGTTTTACTCTCACTCACACCACTAAAAGTATGCATACACCACTAACAATATTTTCTTGCATACTCAAAATGTATAAATTCACACATACATGCACCTGAAATTTCCATCACACATACCAAAAAAGCTGCACTAGTTTGTGTGAGAGCTTATACTTGTGTGAATGAAAGCTTACACTCGTATGAATGACAGCTTATACTAGAGTGAATGAGAGGCTCGTACTAGTATGAATGAGAGCTTATACTGATGTGAATGAGAGGCTCGTACTATTGTGTGTGAGAGCTTATACTATTGTGAATGAGAGCTTATACAGTATAAGATTTCATTTACACTAGTACGAGCTCTCACACAGACTAGTGCTTCTCATTCTTCCAGATTAATTGCTGCTGGCTTCTTCTTCTTCTCTTTGTTTTACTGGCGGGTGGCAACCAACTTTAGGTGCCTTTCCACCACCTACTGTATGGGAGTGTGAGTTGAAGTGGGGAGTATCCTATTAATATTTTTCTTTAAATTCTATTTATTATTCCACTTTTCCTTAAGAATTCTAGTACTGCTCTATAAATATCTATCTCTCCATTTAACAGATTCTTTAAACTTAATTTTCTATAATCTTAATTTTCACTTTTAATTTTTCTTGTAATATTTTCCTATTTAATACATACTTTCTAAAATAACATAATACATGCTCCACCGTTTCCCTATCATTCCCACAATCACACAATCCTGTATTATGCTTACCTATTATATAAAGTGTACTATTTAAAGCTGTATGACCCATTATCATCCTCGATATTATTACTTTCTGTTTCTGATTTCTGTTGTTCATTTGAATATTTTCCATTCTACCCACCTTTCCATTAATACTATATAAATGCCTTCCTTTCTCTTCTCTTATCCATTGTTCTTGCTATTCATCCATTAACTGCTTTCATTTCTGCCACACTAAATGGTACTTCTATCACAGTGTTTAGTTTTGTTGTCTGCTTTGCATAATAACAAACTATTTCATTACCCTCTACCCCTCTATGTGTTGGAACCCACATAAATCTCACTTCTGAATTTTTCATTATTAATCTAAATAAACATTCATATATTTCATATAAAATATCTGGTCTCTTATCTGCTGATATGGCTTTAATTGATAATAAAACGGACATTGAATCTGAGCATATAATAATTTTTTAATTCCCTTTTGTTCTATCCATTGTAAACTAAATGAAATACCTAACATTTCCACTGTGTATATTGATAGATTATTGGAATCCAGAATGAAAATCCTGTTGTTTCTTTACCTGTCTCTTTTGATCCATCCGTATATATAGGGATAAAGGATTTCTGAGTTTCATTTAACCTTTTTTCAACTATATTATCCCAGTTTCCATTACCTTTCCTTCTTTTAATTTGATTTTGAATATAAAAATCTATAATTACTTTTGGAAACAACCAAAGTAGAGTAGCTGAATATAAATTTTTTTAAACTAATTTTTTATCATTCAATTTAAATTCTTCCGCTAGCCTACATGGTTTCCAAATCAAACTCTCATATTTTCTATTAATATATTCCCCTACTATTTTCATCTCTTCCTTAACCACATGTTCACCCTCTTCACTTCCCTGCACATTAGTCCAATAATTTTATTTCAGTAATTTGAATCTTAGATTCAAAGGCATCTCTCCCATTTCTACTTGTAATAAAACTATTGGAGTAGTTTTCATTACTCCACAGCATATTGGAGTGGTTTTCATTACTCCACAGCATATTCTTAAAGCCTGACTTTGTATTACTTCAATCTTTTTTAATAAAGTTTGACTAGCTGAACTATATACCATAATACCATAATCAATAACAGACCTAAACATTGCTATATAGATTTGTTTTAATGCTTTAGTACTAGCTCCCCAATCATTCCCCCTTAAACACCTCATTATATTTATTACCTTTGTACTTTGTATCTTTCTTCTATGTTGTTTGCAATGCTGCCCCCTATTGGGCAATCCAGTTAAACTGGCTGAATTAGCAGCCCCGCCTCCGCTGGGACAAAATTACCTCTCACACACACTAGTATGAGCCTCTCATACACACTAGCATAAGCTCTCATTTACACTAGAATGAGCCTCTCATTTACACAAGTATAAGCTCTCACACAGACTAGTGCAGCTTTTTTGGTATGTGTGAGGGAAATTTCAGGTGCATGTATGTGTGATTTTATACATTTTGAGTATGCAAAAAAATATTGTTAGTGGTGTATGCATACTTTTAGTGGTGTGAGTAAGAGTGAAACATACCTTTTGTCCTATACGGCACCTCATAGTCTTGCATCAGTCACATGACACCAGTAAACAATGACCGCACAGAGCGCGTCTGATTCGAGCTGCCGTGAACAAGCTTGTAGAGAAAAGTGGAGACATTAACGCACAAAAAGTGCCGATTGACGCAACAAAAACCAGCAAGTAAGGTTCACCATGGTCCATAATACAGGAGTGTAAGGTTATTATACACATTGTGTTAAGTTATCTGGTGGCAACGGACGAAATGGAATAGATGAGCATGTGTCTGTATACACGCGCACCGTACAACAGTGTGATAAGACGTCATCTGTCAGCTCTTATATATTACCTGCACTACTTGTGCAGCACAAGTAGTGGTGGTCATCAGCTGCTAGCAGGCTGGAAGAAGATGTCACAGGTCTGTGTGTCTGTCCAGCGTTACAGGGAAGTTTAATAAGTTCCAGGTTTTGAACTGGAGGACTTATATTTCACTAAAACCATAAATAATGCATATCCACACAATTATTAAGCAGTTATAATGATGATATTTTAAAATACACTATATTCGAAAGAAAATACATTAAAATATATATCAAATCTATACTGGAAAACTGCAGATTCTACTGCAGTAAAATGATTGTACTTTTACTGTTGACATATTTAATGAGCTAACTGCCTTGTTCAAAGTAGATAGTTCAACAAACTGAATATTTGAGTACACTATTTTTGTACTGATTTCTTAATTTTTTTAAAATTCTCATTTGCTTATTATAATAGCGTCAGGGATAAATAATAGGGAATGGGAACAATTCTGGATCAGCACCATGATGCATTTTTCTAGACATGGTCAATTGAAAGTTACTGTTGTAATTTGAGATAGTGAATTTACCCACCCCCCACCCCACCTGTCAACAACATTGTTCCTTATCAGGTAAAATAGAGGCTACATTTGCTTTGTGTTGTCCCTCCTGATGACGATGATGATTTAGTAATGATAAGATTCCATATTAGATTTTTGATGAAAGGTGGGTTGTTGTTATTCAGCTGGGTTCTATGTGCCCCTTTTTAAACTTTGAGCACCTACCCCTCCAAAGGTCTCTGCATGGCCCTGATGTGTAATATGCTATCTCCAAATTTTAGCTAGTTATCGCTGGCAGAAGTACATTACGCCTGATATGACTAATGTGAATGAAAAAATTGTCAGAGCTGATCTCAAGTCGAGAAACGTTTTCTGCAATATTTGTGCCTGTGAGGATCTATCCTGTGTTGTGGACCAAATTATTTTACTGGATTATGTTCCTTGGAACTGTACAGAATGAGACCAGAATGAGATCTTGCTGGAAATGATGGATTTTGTAGAAAGCTGTCCAAGGTTGGAAAAGTTAACTCTGGAAGTTTTTGCTTTTCTGTTAAAAATGCTTTGGTGTTAGTGCTGTGGATGTTGTATGTCAAAAGGGTTTATATAATTGGAAAGAAGAGAATCAGAGCTTTTGTGTGATATAAAGAATGTTGGGGTGCATGACATAGTGGATGCACACACAGCTGTAAAGTATGTGATACTGGGACGTCTGAATGTCAACAATTTAACCTGCACAAAGTGCATGGTTAAGTTTTATTTCTAATGGTAATGTGCCTGAATCTGTGGCGGAAGCGGTTTTTCTTTGCGCCAAACACTTCAAAGGCAGGTGCTTCAGTAACCTCCGCCAGTATCAACAAGGGTTTGAAGGTGCGGTTTGTCAGGTTCATCATCTTCATTGTCCTCTCGCCCAGGGTCAGACTCTTGCTCAAACATGTATGGCTTGATGGACAACTCTTCTGACATTTAAAAAATGGCGAATACAAAGTTTCTGCCATGCTAGATTGCCGGATTTCAATCAAACTACAAAAATGGCTGAATGGGGTGGAGTAGAAGGATCAGCGTGGTATGCAGCATGTCAAACACAATTAAAGGGGCCACATCAAAATGAGTTATTCAAAGAAGAGGAACTAATATAATAAAAAATTTAGACTTAATTGTGAAAGATATTGATATTGAGGGAGTCATATTGCATTAAAATACAGAAATTGTTACACTTTTTTCGTAAGGGGACCCCACACTTCTTTCTTGGGTGTATATTTCATTTGAACAGTTTATTTTTCATAGTATTCATATTTACAAGATGGCACTGAACGCCCCATTTGTTTATCAGAAAACTGTTCTTGACGTATGTTCATTGAACGTGACTTTTCAGTGAAGTTACAGCGCAGCATTGGGCACAGTGTATGAGAAGAGCCATTTGGATGTAATTTTGGATGTTTTTGTTACAAAATAAAACATTTAGGACGAAAGTCCACTACAGTGGTTATCTCTGTGTAAAAGCTGCAACATAATAACTGCATTTCCACTACAGAGCACAACTAAATGATTTAGATGTGAAAAGGAAGAATTTAAAAGCATGATGTGTTTCCTTTAAGGAACTGCATGAAGGACCCACAAAATGTTAACGTCACTTTACATAACAAATGCTGGAGGACAGCCTTCATGAATACACTGTAATGTGAAATAAATAGGAGCAAATCTGAGTTACTTTGAAGATACTTATAATTCTTTTGCAAGTGCTGCCATTGGCTCTCTAGATGTTGAAGTCAGTTTAGAATATTCAGGCATATTTGCAGGTACAACAAGACATGTAAGCATTATTGTAGTACAAACCAGGCTGACCTGGTGATAATATTCAGTCGTGTGGGTAACAGAGAAACAACACCTTTGATATTCTATTTTTTGAAGAGAGGTGACTCTCTTAGTTGTGTAACCTATGTGTGTTTAATCCTTAGGTTTCTTGATGGAAACCTATTGTACATCAACAAAGAGTTCCAGCCCTTTCTCCCTCCTGGTGGTCGGATTCTGGAGATCAGAACCCCTGAAGTGGTGACCAGTGTAAAGAAAGTGGTGCAGAGGGTTGGATATACAGAGGGGGCACTCTTCACTCTGGCTGTTTTCATCATTATCTGCTGTGTTCCTGCCATTGTCATTGTTATTAAGACTTACAGACAGTAAGTACAATTTACTTGTGTATTTTTGCAATAAAAATTGTACATTATAATAGAATTTGAAATGAATTTGCACCCACTGACTGACTTGTGTACAAACAAAAAATAAAGCTAGTGGTAGTACAGTACTGCAGTTGTGCAGATTTGCTTGTAAATTATTATTTACAAATTTGCTTGTGAATAATTTTGTGTAACTTGTGTAATTTTTGCATTGAATTACCATTAATCTGTCTTTGTCTCTCATCAACCGTCACAAACAGATTCAAAGAGTGAGTACCCGTCTTTTATATTCCCCTGATAACAGTGTCATAGCTGTCTCAGAAACTTTTAACTATGATTAATTTCTTAAAGTTCATTCTACAATAAAATAGATAAATTTAAAAGAAGCTATGAAAGGAGGCCAGCAGAATATTCAGTAATGCCTTGATTAATGTGCGTTGGGGTTCAGATCATGTCCATTGTAGACTTATTCAAAATGACACTGTTTAGCTACATATTTAGGTGATAACGTGGGTTGGGTTTTTTAATACCTCAGTTTGGAATTTTGAAAGTTACAATGCTATAACTTTAATTACTCATTAACACAGATCACTGTTTACTTAGTAGGCCTCTACTGTTTATTGGTTTGTGAATAATTCATCACAATATTATTGAAGGAACTAGATTCAAGCAGTTATAAGTATCCTTTGAGGTTTTTTTAATTGCCAGCTGGAATGTAATATACTATTTATTACAATACTTTTGTTTAAATGGCTGTTAAATATTGTGCAAAATGCCAAAAGAGAAGATGATACAAGCTCAAAACATTGCAGTAATGCACAACACAATTTTAGTCCCACTAAAATGTTATTTTTCAAAAACTAAAGAAAATACCCTCTTAGAATTTGTAAAGTAAAATAAATGTGGAGCAAATACTTGAAGCAGGATACCACTGAAAAAAATTCAATCTTTGCTCTCTGCCATAACCAGGCACCAAGCAGAGTGTGCCAAAACAGCTCGTATCCAGATGGCTCTGCCAATGGGCAAACCTGGGAGAGACACTGTTAACAACCTATATGAAGAGCTCGGAGACACTGCTATGTAAGTAAACTGTGAAAGACACACCAATGAGCCATACCAAAAGACGTGTTTGCACTTTAAAGGCTGTCATACTTTAGACCAGGGGTGTCCAATTCCAAGCCTTGAGGGCCACTATCCTGCGTGCTTTAAATGTTTTGCCTGCTTGAATCCCCTGATTCAAATCCTCAGCTTGTCAGTACGTCCTATGTATATATTTGTGTGTGTGTGTAGGTGTGGGCATGTGTATATATATCATTGTGAGGACCAACTTTTGACAGGCTACCAGCATTGTGTGGACATTAAGTAAGTACATTTTGCTGGTCCTCACAATGTTCAACAAGCAAATCTGTCTGCATTAGTTTTCAAATTTTAAAATTAGGGTGGTTCCGGCTCCTTCCATCAGGCCTTGAGCAGCAGCTCGTTCATATTCATTATTCAAATTTGCTGGACTCAGATTGGCTAACAAACTAGCCTATCAGAGCAAGGTATACTGTTTCCTGCCCCGCTGTGCATGGCAACGTCAGATTTTGTGTTTTCCTGTTTGCTATGTCTTATGCTACAGCTTTAACAGATTAAAAGGTCCGTTAATCAGTGTTTCATAACGTTTTTTTAGATATAAAATGTTTCATAATACTGGTTAATACTTAAGAAATAACCACAAAGTCCTGAAATTTGTATGAAATGGCCTCTTTAAAGGTGGGATATGGAATATGAATAGACTAGAATAGACTAGAATAGAATTACACAGCACAAAGCCTTCAGCCACCCCCCACCACCCCACATGCACGCGCTCCGATGGTGAGGTTGACCAATATTTCTCACCAAAGTCACTCTGATCCCCGATCCGAGCAGGACAATAAAATATCATGAGTTCAGCTCACTAATCATGCTCTCCAGCCACACTGATCACACATTGATTCTGATAAAGGCAGCTCCTACCATCCTACCATCGATTCATCGATTCAGGTAGGAGCTGGACATAGTATGGTTGCCTTGCAAGTGAGAGTGTTTTGCAGACAGGCTGAAAAACAACTACGTATGTCTAAAACACCCCATCCTTGCCCATTTATTGACAAAGACACACAACATCTGAAGGATACAGAGGGGGAGCAAGTTTGGGTCAGATAATGAAGTCAGAGTGGAATAAACAACCAGACAGTTGGATGAACAACAGTAACAAGTCGTAAACCAACTGGTTTCTAAGATAAAGACAGAAGTGTTTATTTAAGTCAGGGCAAATTTAGATCACTAACTCCTGCAACATGACCTGTCACCTTTTCAAAATGTCGTAAAACCTTAAAATCTCCAACGATTATTTTATTAAAAATATTGCTTTTTATGAAAATATTTAATGTCCCACCTTTGATAAAACATGTCCAGTTGGACTTTATTTGTGCACATGCAGCTGTGGGATTTGAACCACAGTCACCAACTTGCCAACCCTGTATTTATTTCACTGAGTTAGTGTTCTACTGAAGTGTCAGGCTCCATTTACATATATCATTACCACATTATGACTGAAATGCTGACGCACTCAACAGGGGGGTTAGCATGAGCTTTCATATTAGCAAATGCTAACTGTTGAGAATTAAAACCGAAGGCGTTACGAAGGCCTTTTGAATCCTCGCTGTTTCTTATGATTTTAAATCTTCCGAAAAGTGATTTGGCTTTTTGGCGGCTTGAACATACTCGAAAACTTACAAAATTTTGGCTACCCCCCTAAAAATATGGAAACTTTTGCGAAATTTTTGGTTTTGCAAATGGGCGGAGCCTCCTAGATACACAGCGCCACCTATTGGTGGGGCTCTTCCAACTGCGTTTGAAATTTGGCATGTTGATAGATGATGGCATTATGGTCAAATAAGCCTCTTGGAGGAGTGGTCTAAATTCAACAGGAAGTCGGCCATCTTGGAAAAACTGCTAATTTTTGGCGTTTTCTCACCTCCTACTTGAACGAACTCCTCCTACAATTTTATACATATCACCACCAAACTTGGTCAGTACACTCTCAAGGCATAGGGGTTTAACATTTTTATTAGCTCTCTACAGAATATTTACAGTGTGGACAGGGCCTCACCTCAAACTTACACTTCTCGCCACAAGTAGATAAAGGCTAATAACTTCCTCAAAAATGACAACATCTTCACCAGAATGCTTGTGGATGATGGTAGTGGCTTCATGGTCAAAGCTATTGTATCATATTTAAACAAAACTTTAGCCCCACTCACTGGGAGCCAGAAGTGTCAGGTTTTACATTTAGGGGTGTGTCTCTGGCATTCCTGACCCAATCAACTTTAAAATTGTGTCAGACAGCAGAAAACAAGTTGCTCTAACTTTTTATGAAGACAAAACTGTCTTAGACCCATGTCCTAATCAGCAAAGGAAGTTGGCCATCTTGAAAAACTGTCTTATTTTGGATATTTCACACCTGTGGGATTTCAACCATCCACTCCAACATACTGGAGGATCACAGTGACTTCCTATACCAAACTTTGTCTTCATATTGTCTGACAGTTTTAGCCCCACCCACATAGGACAACAATTATCCATTTTTACTCTTTCAGGTCATACTCTGGCTTGTCTTCAAAATGTATGGCTGAACGTGGTTCAAATGACAGCCAATGCAATGGTCTAACACTGTAGGAACAAATATGGCTCAAACATTTCAGGCATAGCCACAGTGGCTCATCAACCTTTGATGTCTCGCCCTGAACACTTCAAATTCTTATATGCTCACTTGAGCAGAGTTTCAATGCCGTTTTTGGGGATGGAAAAGGGAGGCGCTCTGGTGAGGCTCTGGCAAGGCGGTGGCCAAGGCGCGAGGGCCCCTCATTGCCGTTTGCAGCTTTAATTGTCTTTACTCTCTTTTTTTAATTATCTGTGAGAAATTAAGTATCCCTTAACTTTCAACTGGCACATTAAATGAAGAATGTGCTTTAACATTACTTTTTATCCTCTTATTGTGTATTAATGTTTTATTCTCTTTTTTCTTACTCATTTTTAACATCTCTGTCCTTGGCTTGCAGACAAATGTGAGTAAGCTGAAAAAGTGCTTCACATATGTGACTAGATAACATTAAGCATGATTCTCACTGTAGCTGGTCTTTTGCTGACAGTTGTTGCAAAATTAGTAGATTTGTTGACAGATTTTGGTAGAGTGTTTTCTTTGCCTAAAATTAGAAGTAGCCAGTCATGTGTTATTCGAATCAGAATTGGTTTATTGTCAAATATGATTTGCTTGATACAAGAAATTTGCAAAAGTAAAAATAATATAAACAAAACAGAATTGGAGGACAAGTGGGTGCAGATTTTACCAAAGTCTCTAATGACTTGATAGGCTTTCTTGAATTAACATACTGTCAATTACATAATCAATTATGTGTCAAGAGAAAAACTGCACACTCTGAATCCCACAGCACAGTCACACCTCCCTCCCTTCTAGATGTGGCATTGCTTATAGTGGTAACATTATTTTGGTATGCCCGCGTACTACTTACATTGTGTAGCTTTGTGTTTGAGATGTTTTTCGTGCATTCTTTTATTTTTTTCTTATAATAGTACAGACATTTAACCTCTTTAAAGGTGCCCTGTCACACAAATTACATGACTTTGTGGTTGTTTCTGAAGTATTAGCCTGTAATCTTAAATATTTTATATCTAAAATATGTTTGAAAAAACTCATGTCCAGTCATTCATGCTAAGAGTAATCTAACTGCTTGAAAATTAACCTCGATTAGGGCCTGTACTCATTAACCTTCATTGTGCTAATTCACTGGACTCAAGGTTAGCATAAAACCAAGTTATGGGAGATTTCGAAACAGGGTCATAATTGTGTACGTTTGGACCCAAGTGCAGCGGGGATGCATCTCACTAGAGGCTCAGGATGCTTTTCAGAAAAAAAACAATTGTTTTAATAAAGAAAACAAAAGGTGCTGGCGGGGCAGCAGACTTACATGAAATGGCAGTGCAAGTGGACGAGGCAGGGCAGGTAAAACATAATCCACAGAGAGTATTCAACACAATCCCTGAACAAAGATGAACTGAAAAAAATGACTTAAATACAGACAGAACTGTACTCAAAACACCTGAATGGAAAAAAACAAGCTAAGGAGGAAACACTGAAGGTAAACAGGAAACACACGAGCTAACAGGAAGCAGAGAAACATAATCAAGACACAAAACACACAGGGGAGAAAACAGGAAGTACAGCAGTTACCAAAATAAAACACGAACTGGAACCAAAGTAGAAAACGTGACAAGTAAACTGAACATAATGGTACCAGACAAAGACAAGGAGAACAGAGGAATCTAACCCTAAAACTAATCCCATAAAACAAAAAACTGAAAGGCAAAACAAACCCACAGATGAAAACAGGAAAAATCAAAACCAGAAAACCCCAGACTCACAACAAACGGGACCAGCGGAGATGGAACTTTAATTTCGAGATCAACACCCCTCTAGACAGAGATTATGAGTGGGTGAAGGGGCCTGTGGATTAGACCCTGGTGTTTTATCAGGAACCCATGCAGAACAACAAGACCAAAGAGCTGGCGAAAGAAGCAGAGCCTTCCACCTGCCTCTTTTTAAGTGAAAAACTAAACTAAAAGTTATCATGCAATTTTTACACTCATTACTAAACCAAGAAAACCTGTGGACCTACAGTATTCAACATATAACTCAGAAAAACATTTTTGGCAGGGCACCTTTAAATTCCAGTCATCACTCATCCCTTTATGTCAAGTCTTTTTTCACTATATTTTTCAGATGACAGTGGAAACATATAATCTGTTGTTTAATTTGTTGATCTTTGTTTATTTTGTTTATTGTTCCATATTATCACTCTGATTATAAATAATTCAGCTAAAGTCTCAACTCCAGCTTCTGTTTTATCTAGCTTCGATTTACTGCATATAGTTGTATGTCTCCTGTGCATTATTGCTCTTTATACCTTTTTTCTTTTTTCACACTTATGTCTAACTTCCTTTTCTTTTTCCGTCTTGTCTTTATCCCATGCATTCATTCATCAGCCAGTCAAACAATGGTGGCGGTAGCAAATCTGCCCGTTTGAATGAAAGTGACCGCCAGCGTCTGATCTCTGATTTTGCCACGCGAGCCATTGCTGCCCATCGTCAGTGCATTGCTAATGAAGGGGTGCTGAACAACCTCCCTAAGTCAGAGTCCAATATTACCTTTCTCTCAGATGAAAATCCCCGAACTACTAAAAACCCCATCTACCATGAAGATGGGACTTTGAGTAGTCCGGAAACCCATGGAAAAAACCAGAGAAGGAAAGATCTTCTTGGGAATTTCTCCCCTTCCAAAAAGGGCTTTCGAGAGGCCTGGCAGAGGCTCAGCTCACCTGGATGTGATCTAGGGTTCCAGGGCTACACTGATAAGGCATGGGGATCAGGAGGTGGACATAGCTGGACTCTCCCATCAAGGCTGCATCAAAAACAGATGTATGATGCTTTGAGGCGGCAAGTTGTTATGGATCCTGTGCAGTGGGAGCTGGAGCTTCTCAAGGCAGAATTAAAGCAGAGTAAAGAAGCTGTTCTGGATTCGAGCTTTGACCATAGTCTAGATTCAGACAGGATAGGAAGCCCAAGTCTGGAGCCAAAGCTAACAGTTAAAGAACAAGCCAGACAGTTCGAACAACAGGCACTCCAGGAAATGAAGCAACGGCAGAACAGAGATTCAAGAGGATCATTATCATCCGATATACTGCTGTCTGTTTTTCCAGATACTCCTCAGCATCAGAAGTATAGTCACACCCACAAAGCTCCACTTGCTCAGATTCTAGCTGGTCCTCCTAACATCATTGTGACTCAAAGTTTTGTAGGCATCCCTCCACCAAATCACAAGCCGACTCCTCCTATTCTGCTGCACTTTGGATCAAATCTGACAGGAAATCATGTTGCTGAAGACAGACTTCTGGTACATTCAGAGGTTATCCTTGATCTACCTGCAACACCTCCCCCTCCATCTCCACCGCCACCACCCCCAATCTCTGCTCCTTTTCTTCCTTCATCTCCAACTCTGCACCACCATCCCTCTTCTCCTACCATTCCAGTCTTATCTCAGTCAGGTAATAAAGCAGTTCTTCGTCTTCCACCTCCTCCACCACCACCACCACCTCCACCTCTCCTTCCTCCTGTGTCTCTACTTCTGCGTCCATCCATGTTTGTCCTCCCATCTCTCACAGAAGCCCCTAGATTGCAGTCTGTGTCCCTCCAACCTCCACCTCCTCCCATCCTTATTGAGCCAGAACCTCCTCAAAAACAGCTGAAAGGAATCTTGAAGAACATCCAGAACATAGCAGACAGAGAAATCTGTGGCCAACATGTTCAGCCAGATAGATCAGAAACAGATTCCTCTCAAAAGGGTCCTGAAGAGCCAGGCTTCCATGGACTCCCTGGATTCTCTCGACTCCTTAGATGCATTGACAGTTGGAGGAGAAGGAATTACAGGAGAAACAGAGGGAGGAGGAGAGGAAGGGGTATATTCGTCGTGTCAGCATGTTCAAAATCCAAATATGAACTACATTGTGGAGGAGCTTGAGAAACGATTCCCATCGCAGTCTACAATGCTCTAGCTTTTGTTTTGTTAGATGGTACACATGAAACACCTAACATATGTGTAGTTTGCTGTAAAGCTGTTACAATATAGACAAAAGTGCATCAGTCTAATTGTATGATGGTTTTATTGATGGTATGCTCCTGCAAGATTTCTTATTTTCTACAGAAAAAAATAATTTTATCGACATACAAAACCTGCCTTTCTTCTCTTTATCGTGGGAGCTAATGTTGACAGAACACAAGTCAATGTTGAATTTTTGGTTTCAGCTTACAGAAAGTGTTTGTTTTCTTTTTTACCAAAATGCAACAAGTCACATGAAAGTAGTCTGACAGTTGCTGCACAGACGCTGAGTTTAGTCTTTGCTTTACACTGTAGGGGAACACGTATTATGAAAGTTTGCCTCTTCAATACGTGTTATTCGGGGCACCACCTTCTTTCGAAGGAATTAAATATTAGAATATTTAATCAGTTTATTTCAGTATCATAATATGAAGTCGCATGTCCGTCCAGATAGTGACTCAAATCACACATAAAAACTCACTGAATCGGCCAATTAAAATTAAGGTGAATATTTATTGAACAACAAGGAAGACAGACCAATAAACAGACAAACAAATAAACAGTTAAACACTTAATGGAATTAACGATGCTGGTTCAGGAAATTACGTCAGACTTAGTATGTTTCTAGAATAAGTGGACTTTCTAACGTTCAAGGAATCTTAAACAATAGTAAGAGTGAGTGAGGAAACGGAAGATGCTCTTTTAACACGGAAGATAATTTTGAATTTAAGGAAAATTGTAATTTTGGAGTGAGAGAAAAGAAGAAAAAAATGGAGGCATAGATTTCACGTCCAGGCCACTGAGACACCAACACAAAGCTTTCAATCCGTCATGGATTAAATGAAATCGATCTCTTACTTCTTTTGCAGCACGGCGGAGAGTTTTCGCTCCTTTAGTTTCCAGAGAGGTCCGTCTACTCGAAGCAGCTCTTCTCCGAGAGTCGGAACTTTTCCCGGGTTAGATGCTGTTGTGCTGAAATTCTTTACCCTGTGTGGTACCAAACCACAAACACCATAAACCTCGTCTTCAGCACTGCGTGTTCTTTTTATCCCCGGGTCGACCTGAAAACACTGGACAAATTCACACCAGAGACAGAATTCATTTTGGCGTCTGGGACAGAGAGGAAGTCTCTCTGCCCGCGAATCTCTCTCAGAGTCGCCATTTATTAACACCAAGATCAACACATGTACATCCTTTTAAGGCTCTGCCTTTGAGCCTCTAACACACTGTCAGACGTAAATCAGTTTGTTTAAACATTTCCCTTTTCTGCTGTATGTGGTGCATTCCTTTTTACTTTAAGCTCCCAAAGTCTGCAAAGTCTTTCCAAATAAGGTGTCGTCTCCTCAGTCCTCGGCCTTCAGTGTTCTTCATGGTCTCATGAATGCAGATGGTTTTATTCTTCAAATAAGGATAAGCTTCAAGCAGGTTACTATTACACTAGTAAATACTATGCAATTAAATATTATCACACCACAATGCACGTCTGCTTCGTAAGGATCAGGTCACTGGAGGTGATCGTCGTGTGTCGGAAGGCCCACGGAAGGAATTCTGGGATCTGTAGTTTCTTCCTCCAGCTGGTGACGTGAAGTCTGGATTTTGTGGAATTAAACTATTCAAACAAAATACTTTGTGTGTTTGAACGTACGTCGAATTTAAAGGGAAATGAACTTTGAAGATCAAGAAAATGGCGCCTTAAAACGAAAGCTTAAGTGTCAAATAAACGAGGAGTTTGTCAAATTAAAATCAAGAAAAAGGTTTTAAACTCGCAAAACGAGGTAAAAATGACAAAAACTGAAGGCGAAAAAAAAAAAATGAGGAAGAAGTAAAAAGTAAAAGTAGTGAAAAAATGAGGTAAAAAAGAAAAGAAGTATATCTGCCTTCCTCTCAGATATCTCGGCGTGGATGAGGGATCGCCACCTTCAGCTTAATCTGTCCAAAACTGACCTCATTGTCTGTCCTGCCAGTAACTCCTTACCTCCTCAGATAAGCGTGCAGCTTGACTCCATCACGCTGTTCCCCAAAACCTCCGCCAGAAACCTTGGTGTCATACTGGACAACCAGCTGTCCTTCAAGGAGCAGGTTAACTCCGTAGCTCGCTCATGTCGATTCACTCTTTACAACATCAGGAAAATCAGAGCCTTCCTGACAGACCACACCACACAGCTTCTGGTCCAGGCCCTGGTCTTGTCCCGCATCGACTACTGCAACTCTTTGCTGGCCGGCCTTCCGGCGTCCTCGGTTAAACCTCTGCAGATGATTCAGAACACAGCAGCACGTCTGGTCTTCAACCAGCCCAAGAGGGCTCATGTCACTCCACTGCTCATTTCTCTGCACTGGCTTCCAGTTGCAGCACGCATCAAATACAAAGCTCTGCTTCTGGCTTACCAGACTCTAACACACACAGCTCCTACTTACCTTCACTCCTTCATCCAAACCTACATTCCCACGCATCAGCTACGCTCAGCCGCTGAAAGACGCCTAGCGCTTCCACCACAACGTGGCATGAGATCATGTTCCAAACTCTTCTCCTCTGCTGTCCCCCGATGGTGGAATGACCTACCAAACTCGGTCCGATCCTCAGAGTCGGCACCTACTTTTAAGAGCAGACTTAAGACTCACCTCTTTAAAGAACACTTTCAGTCTTAATGTGGAATTGATTTAGGATTTATGATAGCGATTTGGGAGTTTATCTCTACAAAAAAAAAAATTTGATGCACTTGATGTATCAGCGTCGGAATTAAACTGGACTCCAAACAGTCCGCCTCCTTATATTGTTTCCTTCTCTTTGATTTCTTGCTTGTATATTCTCTCAATGTAAGTCACTTTGGATAAAAGCGTCTGCTAAATGACAGTAGTAGTAGTAAATGACAGTAGTAGTAGAAGTAAAAAGTGAGGAGTGACCCCTCGGTAAGGGTCAATTATAGACTCCTAAGCCCGCCTCTAGGCGTGACTATCACTGGCTCTTAGCCAATGAAAAATCCGTTTTGGGGAATTTGAACTTTAGGACTGCCCTCTGGTCTGGATTAAAAATTCTTTCATTATATCAAATAAACACGCTTGCTCATCCACTCTTTGTAAGACTAGCATTACCATCAATTTTATCTTTTAACAGGAATTAATGAACAGTGTTTCCTTATTCTAATGACATATTACTTTTACACATATCAGTATTTATTCCTCAGTAGGAGAGAAGGGATTTGCAGGTTAATTCAATATATCCTAATAAGATCTGTAACATGTTTGACTAAAGCATTATTTAAATGAATTTAGATTACATTGCTCTTTATAGCGACTTACTGAAGAGAGTGATTTAACACATTTCGTTTTGTTCACTGAACAATGTGTCACTAATTCATGTAGAAATACTTCTCTCAAATAAAAAAATGTTTCCTAGACATTTCCTGTGGAGAGGACTTTTGGTTAGCAGTCATTGATCAGATCAACAGTTGCATACATCTGGAATTTACATGCTTATTATCAGAGTTTCACTGAATATAGTTTTCAGATATACATCAAATCATTTTGTCACTTTAGTTAAACTGGGTGAACATTCCTTCAGAGCAAAGATGCTGGTTTGATACCTGTAAAGAAAGGAGTGATTGAATTAGCTGTGATCACATTAAATAGTTCATATGTGTATTGAAGCAGTCTGAGAAGCTCAGATCCAATCATCGTGGCTTATTTAGCTGAACCTTTGTATTAACATCTTTTGTTAAAAGGGGGGTGTTTGGTGACACCCGGAGACATCTCGTCTGACGTTTGAAGCAACACAGAATGCTGTGGCATGCTTTACACAAACACAAAAAGGAGGTTTTCTAAACACATTAGCATTTGCTGTAAATTATCTCGGCAGGGTGTGTGGCTTCAAAAGGGTTTTCCAGTACCAGGTTCAGACTAAGGACTGTTTTCACAGTGGGGGGGGGGGGGGGGGG
>SSNP01000205.1:564494-578256 GCA_006937955.1 Pachypanchax playfairii
GGGGGGGGGGGGGGGGGGGGGGGGTTGACAGACTTTTGGTGAAGAGTTGTAAGTGTCGAGAATGACACAATCCATTCACAGAACGTGGAGATACTGGGTCGTATTATTATTCTCAGGAATGTGAAGCTAAGGTCCTCACATCACAGAGGGAGTCACTGATACACACAATCTTCTTCAGTTTAATTAATCAGAAATTAGGCTGTTGATGCGTCCTACAACACTGATCATTTAAAGGGGGGGGGTAATATGCAAAATTGACTTTTTCAAGCTTGGTTGCAGCTGACTCACTAAGAAGGTGAGGATGTCCTGTAGGTGTTGGTCAGTCAGAGTGCTTCTGAGCCTGGACTTGTTTAGGTTCATCACACTAAAAGTCTGTTCACAGATGTAGGTGCTGCCAAACAAAGCTAACATGACCTGTGCATGTTTCCTAATGTCTGGGTACCTTTGAGATGATACATGTGTGTAGAACTCTTTCAGTTGTAGTGACGTCTCCCATACCAACTGATTTGGCACATAGTTGCTCTTGTTGCAGGATGCAGTGGTATTTTGCCACCTTACCTCCACACTGTGAAACCCTCTGGGAAACTAGTGTGGCAAGGCCTGCTTTCTTCCCAACCATGGCGGGTGCTCCGTCAGTTGTTATCCCAACCAGTTTTTCCCAGCTCAGCCCGTTCGTATCCAACACTCGCTCAACGGCTGCAAACAAATCCTCACTTTTTGTTTTGCTGCGCAATGTCTCAAATCCAGCCAGCTCCTGAGTTATTTCCATGCTTTCATTTACACCACGTATGAAAACCAAAAGTTGTGCAGAGTCTGAAATGTCTGTGCTCTCATCACTCCCCAAAGAAAAGGCGGCAAATCCAGCAGCCTTTGCTTTAAATTGCTCCATAACATCTCGAGACATTTCTTCAATTCGACGTGTCACAGTATTTCGTGAGAGGCTGATCTGGGAGAAAGTTTTTGCCTGAGACGGACACATGGTTGTTGCAGCTATGGACAGACACTCCTTAACAAAGTCACCGGTTGAAAATGAACTCCCAGTCTGGGCAATTAGTGCCGAAATCTCAAAGCTGGCTCGTGTCGCGCTATCCTGGGCTTGGGCTGTCGAGGGCCGTGTAAGAGTCCCTTTTTGCCTACTAAGTTTAGCCAGCAGCTCCTCGGTCTTGTTCTTTCGAGCATCCCCTTTGAATCTCGAAAATGCTGCGTGCTTCGTCTCATAATGGCGACGAATATTATACTCCTTCAGTACAGCAACAGACTGGTTACAAATAAGGCAGACCGCTTTAGCATTTACCTAGGTGAAAAAATATTCTTCCACTCAGCATTTTTTAAAATGTCTTTTGTCTGTGTGCCACTGACGATGCCGCTCCATGTTGATAGTTGTTTATTTAAGCTTGATGCCCAGTGGTCACCCGCCACAAACTGGTTTGATCTGGTCTGGCGGCAGAAAAGGCTCATGGTACTTTTTGCAAACTGTTAAATTTTCACTATTTATGATCTTTTTAAGTGTGGAAATATACAAATGTGCACAGATATATGTTACATTACCCTCATAGTTGCTTGGATTTCAATTTTAACCTTGTGATATTTCAAACGTAATCTAAGCACCATGAGTGAGGACTGTATGTCTGATATACACTCACCGGCCACTTTATTAGGTACACCTGTCCAACTGCTCGTTAACACTTAATTTCTAATCAGCCAATCACATGGCGGCAACTCAGTGCATTTAGGCATGTACACATGGTCAAGACAATCTCCTGCAGTTCAAACCGAGCATCAGTATGGGGAAGAAAGGTGATTTGAGTGACTTTGAACATGGCATGGTTGTTGGTGCCAGAATGGCTGGTCTGAGTATTTCAGAAACTGCTGATCTACTGGGATTTTCACGTACAACCATCTCTAGGGTTTACAGAGAATGGTCCGAAAAAGAAAAAATATCCAGTGAGCGGCAGTTCTGTGGGCGGAAATGCCTTGTTGATGCCAGAGGTCAGAGGAGAATGGCCAGACTGGTTCGAGCTGATAGAAAGGCAACAGTGACTCAAATAACCACTCGTTACAACCAAGGTAGGCAGAAGAGCATCTCTGAATGCACAGTGCGTCGAACTTTGAGGCAGATGGGCCACAGCAGCAGAAGACCACGCCGGGTGCCACTCCTTTCAGCTAAGAACAGGAAACTGAGGCTACAATTTGCACAAGCTCATCGAAATTGGACAATAGAAGATTGGAAAAACGTTGCCTGGTCTGATGAGTCTCGATTTCTGCTGCGACATTCGGATGGTAGGGTCAGAATTTGGCGTCAACAACATGAAAGCATGGATCCATCCTGCCTTGTATCAACGGTTCAGGCTGGTGGTGGTGGTGTAATGGTGTGGGGAATATTTTCTTGGCACTCTTTGGGCCCCTTGGTACCAATTGAGCATCGTTACAACGCCACAGCCTACCTGAGTATTGTTGCTGACCATGTCCATCCCTTTATGACCACAATGTACCCAAGTTCTGATGGCTACTTTCAGCAGGATAATGCGCCATGTCATAAAGCTGGAATCATCCCGGACTGGTTTCTTGAACATGACAATGAGTTCACTGTACTCAAATGGCCTCCACAGTCACCAGATCTCAATCCAATAGAGCATCTTTGGGATGTGGTGGAACGGGAGATTCGCATCATGGATGTGCAACCGACAAATCTGCGCCAACTGTGTGATGTCATCATGTCAATATGGACCAAACTCTCTGAGGAATGCTTCCAGCAACTTGTTGAATATATGCCATGAAGAATTGAGGCAGTTCTGAAGGCAAAAGGGGGTCCAACCCGTTACTAGCATAGTGTACCTAATAAAGTGGCCGGTGAGTGTATATTACTTGGGCCACCGCACATGAATTGTATGCTCACTGAGGGCTATACAAGGGATTGTGACAGAAAAGTTTTGAAAAAAAATTCCGGTACGGTATAAATTCTATTTATAGATAATCACTGGCAGGCCAAATTAAAAAGCACGGCGGGCCAACTTTAGCCCGCGGGCCCCACTTTGGGCACCCCTGCTTCAGACACTCTCATGGCAGCCATTTTGAAAGCCGTTTGCCTGATTCCTCCCAGAAACGCCCATTTCTCCTTGAAACGCCCCTGATATTTCGTTACCTGCCAAGCTCATGCCCACTGCTCCCCTCACAGGAGAGCACCCCTCGCCCACGTGTAACGCAAGCAGAGCAGCGGTAGCAGCAATTAGCAAACACCTGGTGGAACTGCGAGAGTGCACTTTTCCTGAGCTTACTGACAACTTTTCTGGGCGCTTTTCATAACTCCAAAATGCCATCATGGAAGAAATGTATCTTTGGATGTCAAGACGGCTGACCTCTTTTTAGTCTTCCAAAGAATGAGACTGTTCGTCAGAAATGGTTGGACTTCCTTTATGGAAGCGACCCTCCTCCGAAAAAGATCTGTTTCATTTGTGCCAGGCACTTTAACGAGGATTGTTTTCTAAACAAAAGTTTATTTGACAGTGGATTAGTAACTAAGCTGTGACTTTAAGACAATGCAGTTCCCACTCTCAGGAGAACGTCTTTGCAGCCAGCACCGGTAAGTTCAACTGCTGTCACGTTGTTTTGTTGTTAGCATTTCTTAGCTTAAACTGTCCTACAATCGGTGTACTGTAGCTGGCTTTTGTGTTGTCATGTTCGGCGTGAAGGCGATGTTCCACGCTGTCACGTTGTCTTGTTGTTAGCATTTTTTCAGCGTGCTGAAGAGACAGAGGCCAATATCGAGGTGTTAGGAGCCGCCATGATGCGAGGGCAAATTTCTTAAAGGTTGTTTTTTTTATTTACAGCTTTTACAGATCAACTTAAGGTAACATAGTCATTGGAGTATGCTATAGAGTGGCACTGTGTGTCTGAAAAAAGCATAATACCCCCCCTTTAAACAAGTTCGTATTAGGTAGGTGTGAGAAGTGCTTCAACGAAATAAGTTGGAAGAGCAATTTTTTGTTTGCCACTTAAAGGTGGTAAAGAAGATTTTTTAGCAAATTTAGATGTCAAATTTACTTTTAAATCATTTTATCAACTTGTAGTTATAATATTCATAAATCATAGTGTTGTATTCACTGAAATCGACGAGGCAGAGGCAGAAATTCTCTTTTTAACGAGGCATGTACTCGCAGTCAGTTACGGTACAGACAACGTACTTCACTTCCTGATACACACTCTTCTTCTCCCCTCTTGCTCCAACAGAGTAATCCTCTCTTCTACTGAACTCACATTCCACCTAGTGGCAGCAGACACAACATCCCCCTCTGACTTAAGGTATTACCTGTACTACTCTTAACACTCCAGAATCAGTTTTAACTTACAGGTACTCAAATTTAACTCGTAACATATTGGTGACCTATATAACAATACCACAATACTCACAATCAATGTAAGAAACTATAACTTAAATCTCAGCATGTGACTTGTTATAATTGACATGTTAACTGTAACAGAAAATAAGCCCATTTGTGAGTCATTTCAGAACTTAACATTACCATCTCCTTAAACAAAGCATATTCCAGCTGACCTTTACAGTCTTCCTATGACTTTTCATAATCCACCAGCCATCCAGGTGGACTGGTCATTCTGCCACTTCTTCTATGAGTCATTTGCTCTGCCTGGGGTGGTTCTGCCACTGGGGCTGCAGTTGGTGCAGAGTAACGGGTCAGTCGGGAAGCATTCCATTTCTTGTTGTCACTGAGCACATATGTGCTTGGACCGATCTGCTTTTGGACTGACATGGGTGCTGTGAACTTTGAGTGGCCTTTGTGGATGTGGTCGGGCCGTTTCACTCTTACCACGTCACCATTTTTGAATATTGGTGCCTTGGCACCTTGGCGTTTGTCAGTGTATTGTTTGGATTTTCTCTGTTTACTTTCCACCGACTCTCTCACAGTCACGCACCTGTCACTTTTATCTTGAACAGGAAAAATGTCCAGCTTGGTTCTCATCCTCCTGTTGTGCAGTAGTTCTGATGGAGAAACTCCAGTCGTTGCATGAAGTGTTGCCCTGTAGTTGTGCAGGAATTTAGTCACTGAAGTTTTCCAGCTGCTCTTTTCCTGTTCTGTGGCTAAGATGCACTCCTTGAGCACTCGGTTCCACCTCTCGACTGCACCATTGCACTGAGGGCAGTAAACACTACTATGCAAGTGACATATTCCCCTTTCCTTAAGAAAATCTGCAAAGTGCTAGAGAGGAACTGTGGACCATTGTCAGTCACTATACAGCTCGGATCTCCTTCCCTGCTGAGGACTGACTGGAGGAAAGTAACAACAGCTTCAGCCGTCACACTCTGAGAGAAAGCCACTTCAGGCCACTTGCTGTGGTAGTCTACCAAGGTTAGCGCAAACCTACATGAAGCAGGAGCATTTTCAAAAGGTCCGACAATGTCCAACCCTAATTTATCCCAGGGTCTGGCTGGCAGTTCAATAGGCTGGAGAGGGGCAGGAGCTGTCTTAGCTGATTTGTCATTAAGCTGGCAAGTGAAGCATGTAGAAACGATGGACTCCACCAGCTTATCCATCTGAGGCCACCATTAGAGCTCACGCAACCTTTGCTTCGTGCGGACCACTCCTTGATGGCTGTCGTGAGCTAAGTGAACGACTGTGGGGCGAAGTGACACAGGAACTATGTAGCGATGTTCCCCCCTCAGAACAAGAGCATTGGACACGGACAGTTCATGACGGATCAGAAAATATGGGGCCAGTGTGGAACATACATCCTTTTTGCAAGTGGGCCATCCATCCTGTATTTGGGCCCGCAGGAGAGTTAGCTCGGGGCACTGTTCAGAGGCGGCTGCAAAGTCAGGCACAGATACAGCTGGGAGAATCATTGCAACCATATCTGGTTCATCTGCAGGGGCTTCATCTGTGGTTATAGGCAACCGAGACAAACAATCTGCAGCCTGGTTTTGCAATCCAGGCCTGTGCTCTACATCATAAGTGAAGCAAAGCAGACGGGCCGACCAACGAGCCACTCTCATACCCGCAGGCCCATACCTTTGGTAGCCAGTAGCGTGGTCAGTGCCTGATGATCAGTTCGAAGCGTAAAAAGCGTTTTCCCCAAAGGTATGGACGCCACTTCTCCACAGCCCACACGCAGGCAAGAGTCTCTTTCTCCACTGTGGAGTATTTTCGTTCAGCCGCAGTGAGACTCAGTATGCAACAGTGCGCTCAGTATTATCGGGGTGTATTTGGGTCAAGACACCTCCGAGACTGTAGTCAGACGCATCTGTGGAAACAAAGGTTGTGTAGGAGGGGTCAAAGTGCGCAAGCACTGCACTGTCAAGCAGTAGACGTTTCAGTTCACCAAAGCTTTGGTCAGCCTCATCTGTCCAGTTAAAGCCAGCATCAGTGTTTCTTAGCAGAGCTCTCATCGGTTCCACTATTGTAGCGAAGTTCGGCAGGAACTTACTGTACCACGAAACAAGACCCAGGAACGAACGCAGGGAGGTCACGTCATGTGGAGCAGGGGCATCGCGGATGGCTGCGATATGGTTTTTATCTGGTAGTACTCCTTCCTTGGAGATGACATGGCCTAGGAACCTGAGACTTGTCTGTCTGAAAGCACACTTTTGCATGTTCAGCTTCAGGCCCGCTTCCGTCAGGCGCTGCATGACAGCACGCAGATTTTTGTCATGTTCCTCCATCGTAGCCCCAGCAATGATTACGTCATCCAAGTAGTTGTGCACTCCAGCGAGACTTTTGAGGACCGTTTCCATCATTTTCTGAAACGCTGATGGTGCAGAGGCCAAACCATATGGAACTCTGCGGAAACGAGCCCTTCGTGTGTGATAAAAGCCGTCAAGTCACGACTCTCTTCGTGGAGTGGCAGTTGGGGGTATGCAGAGGCGAGATCAAGGGTAGAAAACACTGAAGCGCCTCTCAGTTCACTTAGAAGTTCTTCCCTGTGTGGAAGTGGGTGACTGTCAGGAACTATGGCTTAATTTGGCTCTCGTAGGTCAATACACATTCTGATCCTGCTATCTCTCCTCGCTGTGACGACTATAGGAGAGATCCACGGTGAGGCATCGATCCGCTCAATGATGTCCTCTTTCAGCAGTCTGTCCAGTTCATCTGAGACTGCCTGACGAACAGCAAATGGAAGTCGTCTCAACTTTTGACAGACTGGAATGACATCACCCCGCACTGTAACTTTATGCACAAAACCTGACACACAGCTGACTGGATAAAGAGCTGTATTTGTGTTCATCACAGGAGTAGTGGTTGGTTCTCGAACCTGGTCAGTTGGTGATAGGCGGTTGGTGTCCTGGGCAATGGTCCACGTCAAGGCTCGAACTAAATCCATTCCCAAGAGAGCAGAGCCTCCTTTCACCACATAGAGAGAAGCAGGTGCAGCAATGGAATTGCTTGAAACAGTGGCTTGTAAGCACCCAACCACTGGAATGTCCTCTTTCAGGTAAGTGACCAATTTAGCCTTAGGCAGAGAGAGGGAGCACTTAGAGAAATGTCTGTTGCATATAGTGTCTGGGATGATGGACACAGCTGATCCAGTATCTACTAACATCTTGCAGTAAGCAGCATCACCTGAGGTGCTCGTGATATGTACTTTGCAGTGTATGCGGTCAGCCGTAGTTGTCTCAACTGAACTCAACCACTACCACTACTAGGTAAAACTTCTCTGACTGGCTTAGCTGAGCGGCACACTCTAGAAAAATGTCCCTTCTTACCACATGTGCTACACTTCACTTTAGCTGCTGGACATTCGGTTGCATTAGCCAGGTGTGCAGAAGAACCACATCTGTCACATGTGCGCTGTGTAGACTTCCCTTGAGCTGACGTAGTAATGGCGTCCGGGCGGCGCTTTTGGTCTCTTCCTTGACGTGATTTCTGCTGCTGCGCAACCGCATGCACTGCTGAAGCTCCAGTTAAAACTGAGGAAGAATGCAGCGCATGTTTCACCTGGCTTGCCAATGTAATTGCATTGTCCAGAGTTAGTGATGGTTCCAGCAGAAGTCTTTCTCGAACCGCAGGCGCATAAGCCATCTCAACAAGCTGATCACGAAGCATCTCGTTTTCCATAGTTCCATAAGCGCACATAGTTGCTAGTTCTCTGAGGGCAGCCATGTATTGAACAACAGTTTCATCTGCACGCTGAACTCTCTGGCGAAACTGATGATGAGCCACGACTGTATTTATTTTCGGTTGGAAGTGGGTGTCTGACTTTTTGATGTTACTTACTTACCTATGGTAAAAGCTCTGAATGAACAGATGAGTAGAAACTCTTGTGAAACGGCACGGAGAAAGACGCATCTGATATGAACGGGCTGAGCAGTGTGCTGTGCATCGTGCTTCAGTGATCCACGCTAGCTAGCATTTCAGCACTAACAGCACTTGTACTCCTTTCCACCGGACGCGTCAGCAGCACGTTACTGCAGTAGCAGTTGATAGATATCGCTGTAGTCAATAGAACCCTTTCCACCGCATCTGTCAGCAGCACGAGTCGAACGCGTCTCAGGAGCGGCATGTTGCAGCAAATACAGTGGGGCAAAAAAGTATTTAGTCAGCCACCAATTGTGTAAGTTCTCCCACTTAAAAAGATCAGAGAGGCCTGTAATTTTCATCATAGGTATACCTCAACTATGAGAGACAAAATGAGGGAAAAAAATCCAGAAAATCACATTGTCTGATTTTTAAAGAATTTATTTGCAAATTATGGTGGAAAATAAGTATTTGGTCAATAACAAAAGTTAATCTCAATACTTTGTTATATAGCCTTTGTTGGCAATGACAGAGGTCAAACGTTTTCTGTAAGTCTTCACAAGGTTTTCACACACTGTTGCTGGTATTTTGGCCCATTCCTCCATGCAGATCTCCTCTAGAGCAGTGATGTTTTGGGGCTGACGCTGGGCAACACAGACTTTCAACTCCCTCCAGAGATTTTCTATGGGGTTGAGATCTGGAGACTGGCTAGGCCACTCCAGGACCTTGAAATGCATCTTACGAAGCCACTCCTTCGTTGCCCGGGCGGTGTGTTTGGGATCATTGTCATGCTGAAAGACCCAGCCACGTCTCATTTTCAATGCCCTTGCTGATGGAAGGAGGTTTTCACTCAAAATCTTACGACACATGGCCCCATTCATTCTTTCCTTTACACGGATCAGTCGTCCTGGTCCCCTTGCAGAAAAACAGCCCCAAAGCATGATGTTTCCACCCCCATGCTTTACAGTAGGTATGGTGTTCTTTGGATCCAACTCAGCATTCTTTCCCCTCCAAACACGACAAGTTGAGTTTCTACCAAAAAGTTCTATTTTGGTTTCATCTGACCATATTATGTTCTCCCAATCCTCTTCTGGATCATCCAAATGCTCTCTAGCAAACCGCAGACGGGCCTGGACGTGTCCTGGCTTCAGCAGGGGGACACGTCTGGCACTGCAGGATTTGAGTCCCTGGCGGCGTAGTGCGTTACTGATGGTAGCCTTTGTTACTTTGGTCCCAGCTCTCTGCAGGTCATTCACTAGGTCCCTCCGTGTGGTTCTGGGATTTTTGCTCACCGTTCTTGTGATCATTTTGACCCCACGGGGTGAGATCTTGCGTGGAGCCCCAGATCGAGGGAGATTATCAGTGGTCTTGTATGTCTTCCATTTTCTAATAATTGCTCACACAGTTGATTTCTTCACACCAAGCTGCTTACCTATTGCAGATTCAGTCTTCCCAGCCTGGTGAAGGTCTACAATTTTGTTTCTGGTGTCCTTTGACAGCTCTTTGGTCTTGGCCATAGTGGAGTTTGGAGCGTGAGTGTTTGAGGTTGTGGACAGGTGTCTTTTATACTGATAACGAGTTCACACAAGTGCCATTAATACAGGTAACGAGTGGAGGACTGAGGAGCCTCTTAAAGAAGTTACAGGTCTGTGAAAGCCAGAAATCTTACTTGTTTGTAGGTGGCCAAATACTTATTTTCCACCATAATTTGCAAATAAATTCTTTAAAAATCAGACAATGTGATTTTCTGGATTTTTTTTCCTCATTTTGTCTCTTATAGTTGAGGTATACCTATGATGAAAATTACAGGCCTCTCTGATCTTTTTAAGTGGGAGAACTTACACAATTGGTGGCTGACTAAATACTTTTTTGCCCCACTGTACATCTGAAATGTGTATGAAACTGTGCGGCCCTGAAGTTATTACTAGCAGTCTTCTTTGTTTTTCCATCATGACCATGAACAGCTGATTACTGAAGTGGAGAAGTAGTACTAAATCCTGTTTGATCTGACTCACATTTTTTATAAAGACATGAAACATGAAGAAATTACATCCATGGTTATGGATGTAATTTTTTTTTGCTTAAGTTTTTTTCGCTTTGGATAATTTACAACTCCCTGTGTAAGCTTTGATGTTCACAGAAAAGAAAATCTTTATGTCTCCAATATATTTAATTTTTGTTCAGTTTATCTTTTGATTATTATTCCCCATATTTTCATCATTCTTTCCTGTTACATATTATGTACTCTTTTTCAAGAAACTGCTGATATTCCTTAGCAAGTCTTGTTTTTACAGTTTCTATGTTTATAAGCACCTCTCTTGTTTGTTTATGTTTTATATGTTTTCTGTTTTTAATCTGTCTTTTAGGAGCTCTTTGGTTGTTATTTTTGTGAGTTCACTACATATATATTCTGTCTTTATCCCTTGATCCAAACACTATGGTTTGAATGCATACAATGAATGTCAAAATGAAAAGTTCAAAAGGGAGCAAAAGTTGAACACTTGTAGAATTACTGTAGAATAAACTTGTTTACATTTTCTAAAGAATTGAATTATATAAAATAGTATGTTGTCTTAATAAAGACTAAAGAAAGTGCTAAACACTGGTTGTAAACTATTTTAACTGTTCAAAAAAATATTAAAGTGCAACAGTACAGTATCCTAAAATGAAACTTCATGTCACTGAGTGATTTTTCCTTTCCTGATTGTGAAACAGGCAAAAGCAATGGAGAACTCAACTACTACTGATGGGATTTTCCCAGAAAACTGCATAAAGGAAGTCATGTGCAACAACCCCTATATTTGTAGCATAATGGTGTGTTAATGTGGTGATTTACTTATTACTAATAAAAGATTATGTGGGTAACATTTTACAATAATGGTCCCAAAATTTGCTTACCTACTGCTTACCTACTAAGGAACTAGTGAGGAACAAATCATCAACTAATGATTCATCAATGATTAGCAAAGCTTCACACTTACCCCACATTGAATATATTAGGTAATGATTTATGAATGATTACTTAATGGTTGATCTGTCATAACATGACTAGGTACCTAATCAGGCACTGATAATTCATCAATGATTCGCCTGCTGTTGATTTGGAATTTATTCCTTGATGGTGAGTATTGTTGCAATGGTAAAATATCAGCAAAACACCATTTCCTATTTGCAGAAAAAAAAATATAATTTAATAGTTCTGCAGGACTACAGTAAAAGCTAAAAATGACAAATCATTAGACAGTAACTTACCATTACTTAACACTGGGTTCCCTGAGTTATGATTTTTTTTAAAACTCTAGCGAGGGAGGGTGGTGGGTTCGCTAATGACCCATTAACAGAAAACAATAGAGTGTCTTTGCAAGGGGGGAAGAGGGGTTGTTTTCTAACAGGTTTGTGACATGCAAAAATCTTTGACTGTTAGTGGGGGAGGAATTTTACACCAAATTACTTGGGTGTGGGAAAAAAGGAGTCTGGTTTCAGTCATTGATATGTTCCTGGCCATCTTCACAAAACTTTTGAATTTTGTGAGTATGAATTTCAATAAAATACTGTACATAAATTGTGTGTGTGTTATGGCACCAGTGCTGGAAATGTTACTTTGAAAAAGTATTTGGTCATTGTTACGCACTACTTGTTCCAAAAAGTGAGTTAGTAACTGAACTACTTTACAAAAAAGTAAAGAGTTACTTAACTGACTGTTACCAAAAAAAAATAATTGTATGAGGCAAATAAAACTGCTTCTGCTTCAATACATGACCTACTCACAATGGGGTTCGTTGTCCTCTGAATGGGAGACGGAGCTCATTGCCGCTAGGCCACGGTGACTGGCATGTCTGCCCTTGCACCCAGCCTAAATATAACCATGCATGTGTGTGCGCACATGCATAAAGTATAGTAAAGTTCTGTATTGCTGAGATCTCGCAGTAAGACGTATTGTTTCACTTCCTGTTTGTCTCGGTTGCACTGTTTGGCTGCTGTTTTGTCTGTTCTATTGGCATTTTTTCGGATTTCCACTGATTTACTGTCATTTTTTGCCTTAGTAGTTCATAAGCACTACTCTCTTAGCTGTTCTGCACTCCTGTCTTAAGGGAATCTTTGGTTTAAACTTCTCTTAGCTTTTATTTTTATAATACTATTCGTTAGCTAGCCTAGCTTAGCTTAGCATGGCTTCTCTTTCACCGTCTCCTGCCTTGACCTGTTCTGTGTGTCAGATGTTTAGTTATTCCTCTGCCTCCTTTACTGATAATGGTACGTGTAACAAATGTAGTTTATTTGTAGCTTTGGAGGCGAGGCTGTCTGTTTTGGAATCGCGGCTCTGTGCTTTTGAGACTCCAGCAGTTAGTCAGGTTCCTTTAGCGAGCACGGAGCCACTGAGACTAGCTTCCCTTAGCCGTCCTCCGGCAAATCCCAAGCAGCCGGAAGCCCAGGCCGGCTGGGTGACAGTCAGAAGGAAGCATATTCCTAAGCAGCCCCCGGTTCACCATCGCCCCGTCCACGTTTCAAACCGTTTTTCCCCACTCAGCGACACACCCGCTGAGAAACAGACTCTGGTTATTGGCAGCTCCGTAGTCCGAAACGTGGCATTAGAGACACCAACGACCATAGTCAAATGCCTTCCGGGGGCCAGAGCGGGCGACATAGAAGGCTACCTGAAACTGCTGGGATAAGCGTAAAGATAAGCGTAAATACCGTAAGATTGTTATTCACGTCGGCAGTAACGACACCCGGTTACGCCAATCGGAGGTCACTAAGATTAATGTTGCTTCGGTGTGTAACTTTGCAAAAACAATGTCGGACTCCGTAATCTTCTCTGGTCCCCTCCCTAATCTGAGAAACGATGACATGTTTAGTCGTATGTCTTCATTTCATCACTGGTTGTCTAGGTGGTGTCCCGATAACAACGTGGGCTTTATTGATAATTGGCAGACGTTTTGGGGAAAACCTGGACTGATTCGGAGAGACGGCATCTATCCTACTTTGGATGGTGCAGCTCTCCTTTCTAGAAATATGACTGAATTTATTACTTTTCCAAAACCGTGACAATCCAGGGTCCAGTCCAGGAAGCAGAGTTGTAGTCTTACACACCTCTCTGCAGCTTCTCTGTCGTTACCCTCCCACTTTCCTATAGAGACGGTGTCTGCTCAACCACCGTTCAAATTAAATAAACAAATATTTTGTTCTAGAAAAATAAATAATAAAAATCTGATTAAAATAAATACAGTTACTAATATAAAACCTGTAAATAAGACCATTAGATGTGGTTTACTGAATGTTAGATCTCTTTCATCTAAATCTCTGTTAGTTGATGATCTGATAATTGATCATCATATTGATCTATTTTGTCTTACGGAAACCTGGCTGCAGCAGGAGGATCATGTTAGTATTAATGAATCAACTCCTTCTAACTACCTTAATTTTCATGTTCCTCGAGCAACAGGTCGAGGAGGAGGAGTAGCAGCTATTTTCCAGTCAGGTCTATTGATTAGCTCTAGACCAGTTACTAGTTATAATTC
>SSNP01000205.1:597911-612411 GCA_006937955.1 Pachypanchax playfairii
ACGTTGCCTGGTCTGATGAGTCTCGATTTCTGCTGCGACATTCGGATGGTAGGGTCAGAATTTGGCGTCAACAACATGAAAGCATGGATCCATCCTGCCTTGTATCAACGGTTCAGGCTGCTGGTGGTGGTGTAATGGTGTGGGGAATATTTTCTTGGCACTCTTTGGGCCCCTTGGTACCAATTGAGCATCGTTACAACGCCACAGCCTATCTGAGTATTGTTGCTGACCATGTCCATCCCTTAATGACCACAATGTACCCAACTTCTGATGGCTACTTTCAGCGGGATAATGCGCCATGTCATAAAGCTGGAATCATCTCGGACTGGTTTCTTGAACATGACAATGAGTTCACTGTACTCAAATGGCCTCCACAGTCACCAGATCTCAATCCAATAGAGCATCTTTGGGATGTGGTGGAACGGGAGATTCGCATCATGGATGTGCAGCCGACAAATCTGCGCCAACTGTGTGATGCCATCATGTCAATATGGACCAAACTCTCTGAGGAATGCTTCCAGCACCTTGTTGAATCTATGCTACGAAGAATTGAGGCAGTTCTGAAGGCAAAAGGGGGTCCAACCCGTTACTAGCGTGGTGTACCTAATAAAGTGGCCGGTGAGTGTATATATATATATACATACATATATATATATATATATATATATATATATACACACACACACACGTGTGTGTATGTATATGTATGCATATATATATATATATTGCCCTCTACTGACCAAATTGTATCATATATATAATTTTGTTAAACTCTGTATGAACAGGTGTACATGTGGGCATTGTGTCTCATTGTCCCCTCTGGAAAACGTGTGCTGTCGAGAGACCCCCAAGGTACACATATGTATTTACAAAAATAAACACAGGATTTATTGATAAAACAGTATAAGCATTTATATTCATAACACATCAGTTTCGCACAATCATCAATTATGTGCTGGCCATATTTTCCATCTTCCAATGTAGTGAGACTGTGACATGAAACTGTCCCCATTGTTACAGGTCTGGCACAGGTGTGAGCATGTTGGGGGGGCCTCCTGCATCTTAGCAGACTGGAATTATGTTTTCATCCCAAAATTTTTCGATACAAAAATGAATTTACTGCCATTTACTGAAGGTATATTATATAAATTGTATATTTCAGAAAAATATTATTTCATTTGTCAGATCGGTTTCTTCAGGTTTTGTCAGCAACTGCAAAAAGTATTAGAGATGTCATCAGGCACTGGTTCCACGATTCATCAATACATATTGATCCCACAACAAAATATTTCTGTTCTACTAAGCTCACTGATCAAAATAGTAAATAAATGTTTTGGGAGTGTGAAGATTACAATCATTAGTTTATTGATAAATACCACAAAAAACACACTGAGCTAATGACATTCAAGTCCCATATGACCCACAGGATGTCTTTTATTAGCCAAGTAGCAGTAGCTCTGAAACCTTGTGTAGTCTATACCAGTGGTTATTACATCATGCAGATTTTGAACCCACCTTATAATTATCATGGTAAGCTGTGACAGTAAAAAAAAAAAAAGAGGCAATTTGACTCTGGTTATACATAATGCGAGAATGCAACGTTTCCTCCCACTGTTCTCTAGGGACAGCTTGGACAGTCCCAAAAAATGTACGTAATTCTTAAAAATTCTGTAAAAACTGTGTGAGTTTTTATGCGTGAGGCAACATTTAACATGTCAGATTCAATAGTACACACATGCAGCCCCACACTAAACATTTTTTTTATGACACTATAATCAGCTACTACTGGAGAAACCTTGGTCAGTCCATGGTCATAACATCCTGTATTGACATATCAAGCAGAGGTTTACATATGATAGAACATATATTTCCTTCTATCTTCCCCAGGACAGGTAAAGTCTGCAGTCAGGACTGGCTTCTCTCAGAAAAATCTTGAATTTGGCTGTTTCACTTCCTCCCAGTTGTTCCAGTTGCACGTCAGCTTACTGAATGCATGATATTCAGTCCTGAAACGGCAAAAAAAAAAATTGATAAGATGCTGTCATGTGTCAGATATTCAAAAAACAAAACAAACATTTTTATTGCTTCTACCTTTGAAATCTGACTAAAAGATGACCCGGTGAAAAGAACAGCTGCACACAGCTGAAGATTTCCAGCTGGGATGCTGTTCACCATGGGCTGGCTAGACCACTGGTTGAAAAACTCTCAGTGTGGGCATTGCTGCTTCACTTGGAGGATTGTGCCTACTGTCACTGTTTTGACAATGCAGTGACGAGTGCAGACAGGACATGAGCGAAAAAACCCCAACAGTTGGTCCTCATAAAGGATATATTTTTTCTGCAGGGTTAATAAAATAAAAGACAAAATGTAGCCATTCTAAACACAGAATAATAGTATGATAGTTTAATAACAGAACACCATACATAAAATTACATAATTGTTTTATAGATAATTTGTTGTTTACCTTGAACAGTCCACATAGCTTGTACTTCCTTCCAGAAGGAAGCTGTGGTCTCAGGCCCGGAGTGGCTAATCGGGAGGACCGGGACAATTCCTGGTGGTCCGGTGATCGCTCCCTCCCTCCCTTTTTCTTTTTTTTTTTTTTGCGGGCCGGTGTTTTTTTGCGGGCCGGTGTTTACTCATGTTTACATCAAACCTCTGTCTTTTAAGAGGTGTGGAGCTGGACTGAGGAATTTCAGGGATTGCAATCAAGCCCTCTGTAGCACAGGACACGCTCCGGTTTGGGGCTCTGGCTTGGGTGGCTATATATATATATAAAATAAAAAAACACACATTTATATTAGCACAAGGTTGAACAACCAGCACAACCATACATGTCTAATTAGTTTTATGGGTTCGGCAATATAAATCATGTGTAATATGATGTTACCATGCACACAGTACAACACAAAACCAGCCAGGGCCGGAGTGGGACTCATCTTCAGTCCTGGAGTTCCACGTCTCAGACCGGCCCATTTTAGATCACAACCTATTATTATTAAAACCATAAAATCTTAACCTTACATGTTAAATCTACAATGGTGCACTGTTACATAAAGCCTTAATTCACTGTAATTGACTTAGCAATATTTGATGAGGATAAGAAAAAAATGTATATTCTGTGACTGAGTGTGATTGAAACTATCAACAGACTCATAGAAAGTGGTTGTCCAATGCTTGCTAGTTCACATACTCTGTTACAACAGCTCACCTGCTCCTACCAGCCTACTGACAGGAGCATCTCCTCATCACTTCCTGGCTCTGCTTCTGGCTCAATCATATTTTTAGGTCATAACTCAGTACAAGCTCCCTTTTTACAAACAATTCTGATCAATTCAGTTTCACAAATGTAGTGCTGAATTGTCCAGCATCTGAGGATACTTAGCAGGCCTCCAGATTTTTATTATATTAATATTCAGTCAGTGGGTAATACTATCTGCCCAATTGTGGGTTCATGGCTGGTGCTTGGTGGATCTTGCTTCTGACTCAAGCCTGCTGTTTGTAACAGCAGCTTGTTTTAATGGAAAAGCTGCCAATATTTTGCACGTTTAGCTGCGTTTCCAGAACTTTTCTCTATAAATCCAGCCTTCTTCACACCACCTTTCTACTCTACGTCTGTAAACACAGCTGGCCGAGAACACTGACGTGTTACGTCAGGTGCGACTGAAAGAAAAAAAAAAAAACAGAGCCGACAGTGGAGACGGCCCAGGACCAGGTAGCAGCGTAGGTTACGTGATCAATACAGAAACATGAGTAAACACCGGCCCGCAAAAAAAAAAAAAAAGAAAAAGGGAGGGAGGGAGCGATCACCGGACCACCAGGAATTGTCCCGGTCCTCCCGATTAGCCACTCCGGGCCTGAAACCAGCACCCCAGTATAAAATATCAACACAAAGTGGATAGTGGAGATACCATGCCTGTACCTTTGCAGCTCAGTGTCATAACGCCCGGACTCGTTCATATTGTAATTTAGCATTTGCATGACTGAAATACTAGATACTATTCAAAGCTGACAGAACAAGGTAATATACGAGTGTTTCACACTGCAGGTATAAACCACAAACACTGCTATTATCACTGCTGTATCAACCTTGGTAAAACGTAATTCTTAGTAGTTTTTAGCTCCTTATTTTGCTCACACACCTCAGACTGGCGCCCTAAATCCTCTTGTTGGCGGGGCAGCAGTGTCGGTGTCCTTTAGCTCTGCCATGTAAGAGCAACGGGACGGCCTCCCTCTTCAGAACCAGCTTCTTCACAAAGCCTGGTTCATGCTCCAGCAAGTTGGTGAAGGAATCGCGGGTAAAATGTTGTCTGCAAACTCCGGCATATAATTTTCTACACTAAATATCGGAACTAAAATCTAAGTTAATAACGCTAACCTGAAAATCAAAGACGTTTGCAGTGCTCTCTATTCCAACTCCAGCTCGATACAAGGCGTGTCTACGGCTGAGCCGTTTTTATACTCGGCAGCGGCAGAGCTGCCACGTCACAAAATCTTAAGAACCTCAGAGCCAATCAGCAAATTGGATTCGAAATTCGAATGCAGTACACTGTTTAACCTTAGGAGGGAGCCACACAGACGTTTTTTGGCTTAAAGTTAAGATTTTAACAAATATGCACTAAAATATCAAAATAATGACTGGGACATGTAGTTAAGACTACTAGACACCCGTTTAGACAGTTTATCAGCAAAAAAAAGTTGATTTGGGGGTTAGTTGCACTTTAAGCTGAGTGTTTTATGTGTCACTGTCTGTCAACAGACTGGTTTCCAGTTTTTTTATTTCAGTTTCCAATTCTAGAATGACCTTTCTTACGCTGGCTGTAGAATGACTCGAGTACTGCTGACAGATGAGTCTTATCTGGGCTTTGCCTACCTCCCACCATTCAATTAAAGATGGGAATTCGGATTTCTTCAAAATTGGAAGAGAACTGTGTGTCTTGGAGTAATTTTAGATTAAAATGCCAGTAAGATTTACATCGAGCAGTAGATGAAGTAAGAAAATCAAATGAAACTAAATGATGGTTAGTAAAACCAACTGGACTAATTGAACAGTTCAACAGTCTGTTTCTGTGAGTTTTTGTTACATAGAGTCTGTCCAGTCTCGCCCCTCTCACTGTCCCAATCTTGGACTTTCACCCATGTAAATTGTCTCGCCTGTCATATTTTTTATCGTCAAATATACGTTTATGCCAATAATGGTTATGGTACCAGATTTTATTACCTTGTGTGCACATCATTTTTTAATTTTTTTTAAACGCTTCCACAACTCATTCTTTCAAGTTTTTATTTTCATATTAAAAAAAAACAATTCTTTTCTAATGTGCCTTCTCATTCCAGAAGTAATGTAGCCTATTTGAATTCATTCTGAGTGTAAAGTTGTCTCCTGTTTAGGAATAAATATTTTGAAATCAAATTTGCACGTGTTAGGGTTCAAATTGTTCCTTCATAAACTAGATGTAGCTTAAAGGTACAACCCCTATGTACAATTGTCTGTTGTCATGTTACCCAGAGTTAAAGAAGTGATAAAAAGCATTTTGTAACCAGCACAGTCATTCTCCTGATCTACAAAATGCTTGTTGTTCCCATTCACTTATATTTTTTAAGCTAAAGTAAAGCCAACTGACTGTTCAGGAGAATGACTGGGCTGGTTACAAAATGCTTTTCATCACTTCTCTAACTCTGGGGAACATGACAACAGACACAATTGTACTTAGGGGTAGAATATCCCTATAAGTATATGAGCAATAGCTGGCAAAAATCCATATATAACTAATTGTTGTATAAAACCTTTTTTATGCCTTATTTATTTATTTTTACAAATAAAGCCACTCTTATGTTCATGTGCCAAATGGGGCCCAATGATATAAAGAGTGTACAGGGCCCAGAATTTGGTGCTACACCCCTGGCCCCAGAAGACAACAGAGTGCAAGACACGGGTCTGCAGTTCATTCAAGTACCGTAACATGGCGGAATCACCGGTCCGTGAAAACAATATAAAAACGAACAACTCACATTAAAGGTGGTATATGGAACCTTTTTATTTAAAAGCTATCATTTTAACAAAAGAATGCCTCCACAGGGTGTTTAGAGGGTTGTCAAATGAAAATACAGCATTTTTCTCGAAAAATTATATTTGAAGTAAAATATTATAAAATATTAATTTTGGCAGGCACGACGTTGGCATTTTGTTTACGTCTACCAGCCAATAGCTGGTAGAGCAGTGGGCACCATTTTGGGTTGCCTAATACCGTAATTAAGCAAGGCTGGTACTGTTGAGTCTACAGATCAAGAAGCTGGCAGCACCGGGGACATGTGGTGATTATATACCTTATTTGCTTGCCATGGGTTATTTCTCTGGGTTTTCCCATGTAACGAGCAAGTTCTGTGTGGAAACGTTTTTTTTTCATTAGCTGCTAAGGTAACACAAAGCTACATGTTGGTGAAGTGAGCCCTTCGGGCCACTTTTTGGACTGGAAGACACACCACGGAGGATTTTATTGCCTTTTTTAAAATTTTATTGGCTAAGTGGTGCGTGCAGGATGGTGTGTAAGGAGGAGAGAGGATCTTAAGAGGGTCTTCAGGAAGTTTTGGAGCCGCGGTGCAACTATGAACTCTTTGCCACGGACTGAATCACTAGCTACGTTTACATGGGCACATTCAATCGGAATAAACGCCCAATCGGATAAAAAATACGTCATGTAAACATGTCAATCAGAATGTTTTGATCCGATGCAGCCTGATCAGAATTAAAGTTATTTCCTATCGAGAGGGGTGATTTTGTCCGATCTTCATTCAGATAGACGTGCATGTATACACCCATTCGGAAAGAAAGGGTGAAAAAAGTCCTTTGCGCATGCATACAACTTCAGCGTGACGTCTTTGCAAATGACTGAGCTACAAAAAGGTAGGAGCTGCTTTTATCAGAGTCAATAGCTACGTTTACATGCGCCAAATTTCCCCAATCTGATTAAAATCTTGGTCGATCGGAATTCCCCAATCCCTGTTTACATGGACACTAACTGAAATGATCTGATCATGCCATGAGTACACATGCACCAAGCACTCAATCAGGTTAAATAAGTTGAGCATGCGCACAACGAGTTGTCTTTCCGGGGGAAGAAAAAAAAGTAAACAAACTCCGTCCTTTTTGCACGTCTTTCCCGCCCCATCGTGTGCTCGAGCTGACTCACGTTATCCCCAATATGGACCTTCTGCGGGTGATTACCTTTATGTTTGGGTTTTTACTGGTCGCATTAACCAAGCTAGCGGCTGAATACATATTGCTACTGCTCCTCCACCACAGGAGAGGAGAGCAGGAGGACTGCACCAGCAGACCACTTCTGTTTACATCCTGCCATGTTTTCTACTTGGGTCTGCGAAAGCGGAAAGACGTCACGCTGAAGTTGTACGCATGCGCAGTGGGCTTTTTTCACCCGTTCTTTCCGAACGGGTGTATACATGCACGTCTATCCGAATGAAGATCGGACAAAACCACCCCTCTCGATCGGAAGTAAATTTCATTCTGATCAGGCTGCATCGGATCAAAACATTCGGGTTGACATGTTTACATGACGTCTTTTTTTTCCGATTGGGCGTTTATTCCGATTAAATGGGCCCATGTAAACGTAGCTAGTGTGTGACCATGGGGGGCTGGATAGCATGATTAGTGAGCTAAACTCGTGATATTTTATTCGGATTGGGGATCAGAGTGGGTTTGGTGAGGAATATTCGGTCTGAGCATCAGAGAGAGCGCACGGGGGAGGGGGGTTGGCGGTAAACGAGCCAGATGGCTTTGCGCCGTGTTATTGTGTTCTGAGTTCCATATCCCACATTTAATTGTTACTTTGTCCTGACCTGACGCGGAACCAACCATTTCTCCTTCTGTGACATGGTAGAGTGGCGAACCCTCCCAGCAGTGGTGTGCTGCGGTAATATGTCTCCATTTTTTAGTAGCACAGAAGCCAAATAAATATGGAAGTTCGAATGGCTGAAGAGACTGTCCAATCATTCCTTCTGGGCCGAACCATTTGATTGGTTGATGTTTTTAGACAAATATAGGAGAACCACTTTTTTTTTTTTTTTTTTCGTCTTTTTTTTAATCTTCACAACATATTTTTCTCCATGCTGTGTTAATACGTTTTTAATGGGCATGAAAAAAAATATGGTAAGCTAATTTGTTATGCAAATTGAGTATAGCAGCTTTAAATTCAGATACCCATGCTCTTAGACGTAAATGTCGCAAAAATGAGAGGAAATGGAAGAAGGATAAGCTACATCTCTCAAAACAGTTACTGAAGGACTCATTGATTTCTTATAAAAAATCTTTTCTACTCCAACCTCATTTCTAGTCATCTTGGGGACCAGTGTAAGGATGGGCAATATCTTATCGTTTGCGTTATACCGTTGAAAACTCTCTTCATGATAAAAATGTGTCTCCTCGTAATAATAACGATAAGCCACTTTGATGACATCGTTTTGTGTGTGCCTGATTCATGTGCTGAGTGGCAGAAGGCAGACGTGAGGCTTAGGAATAGCTTGTTGTAAAGCGAGGAACTAACACCACAAATTGGAACTGGCTTGGTTACAGAAAATCGGATGAGGAGTAAACTACCATAATATCAAAAGTTTGTAGAAAAACGCTGGTTACAAAGAGTGGAAACACATTCAATCACTGCAGTCATGTGACTTCCCCCCAGTTTGCAAGGAGCAGCGCTGCTAATGTAGGGGCGACTGTGTCAGTATATTTTCAAAAAACAACTAGCGACAAAACTCGTGACTTTTTATAGTGTTATTGAATACTTTTGTTTATACTAACGTGGAAAACATATTGTTACTGTGTTCCCTTAGCAGTGGATTGCTTGCAGCATGCTGCTGCAGCTCTGCCCTACAGATATTAGTCCAGCTGAGTTCAAAATTTTTTAAAATTGCATCCGCCTGAAGCCGCCACAGCTGAGCACTCATGCTCCGATGCAAAAGTATTTTCTGTCTAAAATAAATGACTGCACGCTATCACCAAACCACAGAGTTCATTCACATTTCATTTCTCTGAGTCTAAACTGACCTCTTAAGAAATACAGAAATTAGTGAGAATATAACCCTGAATTAAAAGGCTGGTTGGGGCCATATAATAGCAAGAAGCCATTACATTTACAAGCACATTATGCAAGTAAGGCCATTTGACATAGAAAGGGCATCATTTATGTTAGTCTTGTCTAAAGTGTTGTTCCATCTTTTTGGTCATCGAACCTCTGTTGAAGAAACCAGGCTTAGACAGCAACAACTTCTCAAATTTTCCAAGTTTCCAAATGACCTTTTATATCAAAAGGCATGTCTATGATCAGATGCAACAATTGGATGAAAGTGGTTTGTTAGACCATTTCCAGTCTGGCTTCAAACCCCTATATAGTACAGAATCTTTTGACATTCGTATTCTAAATGACATTTTAACAGTGGCGGCTGGTGAAATATTTTTTGGGTGGGGCTGCATAAATCCAATTAAATGACTGTCAATAAAACATTTGTAAAAATGAGTTAATGTAAAACCTATATTTAAAAAAACATTTTCAACTTCAGTTAAATATTTAACACAGACTTTATTCAATCGTAAAATACAAAAATAATCTCGTCAGCCAAACTGGCTAATTTTGTGTACTAGCATTAAATGTTGTATTTCAAGTAATATTTAACACAATCTAAACATTAAATATGTTTGATCATATTAATTTTCCAGCACTGGATAAAACTTCACAGTTGTGTCCAGTGTGTCTCAGGAAACCTCCCACTGTGCTGTGAAAACAGTTCCCCATGCTAAGTGAAGGCACAATGCTCCTGTATGTGTTGCAGGATGGTGTCACATACCTGAAAAATATTAACAATTTGTCATTATAACAAAGTTAGAACCATAACAGTTTTATATCATTAACATTTCTGTAGACATTAAAGGCTTGTTTTAACATGAATAAGATTTAATTTAAGTGAAAACAATTAACATTTTTATTTTTTTAATTTTGACCTGTCCAGGGTGTACCCCACCTCTCGCCCAAAGATTGCTGGAGATCAGCACCAGCCCTGAAAAGGAAGAAGCAGGTTTAGAAAATTTATGGAATTTTTTTTACTTTTGTGTCTGGCACAACCATATTTCAAGATTGTGCCTTTTTGTTAGACAAATAAGTATTGTTGATAAATGGATCATAACACCATCGACTAGTCATAATTTTGATCTTCATATCCCTCACTTCTGTAACGGTTGAGGCAGGATCAGTGCCACTTGTTTTGAAAGTAGTCACAGAAAACAAAAAAGCGAGTTAGCGTTGCTACATCCAGCCAAGCCTTTCTGATGTACCAGCTACGAGAGAAGCCTCTGACATATCACTTGTCTTTGTCTTTTTCTGGCTGTTTGATAGCAAGGTCGGGCTGATTAGGGAGAACAGATTTTACGGAATTGGGACTGAGGTTTACTGAGGTCGTTATTTGTCTGCCGTTCAGAAGTTAAAATGGTATCTGTTAAACATATTCTCGGGTTGTCTACCATTCAGAAAATAAAATGGATAATCTTGTGGTATTTAACGTGCTTTGGGGTGCTAGAAAAATCGCCCTTCGTGGAGTTATTTTCTTGTCCTTTATTGGCTAAATTAAGTTCTCCCGACTGGCAAAAACAGAGCTGCTTTTGGCTAAGTCAATGTAAGTGCCTGCCTCCTGAGGGCGTGGAAGGTTGAAATACTGCTGTTTTCCAGAAGAAAACTAATCAGGGGTCTCATTTATAAACGGTGCGTATGCACAAAATGGGGCCTGAAAGTAGCGTACGCCACTTTCAAAGCAAAAGTTCGGATTTGTAAAAAACGAACTTGCCTTGAAAACGTGCACACCTGTACGCCAACTCTGACCCGTGCGTACAGACATTTTGGAGACAAGGGGAATCAGTGACGCAGTTGTTGAGGTGGTGAACTGCAGTCAGACTGCATATTACTCCTCTCACACACGTCATTTCACCTCACACCAAACATTAATTATAGATTTGTGTTATTATAAACATTCAGAACAGCAATTATATCTATATTGCAGTTTGTAGTGAGCTGTTGCTCTCCTAAAAACATTTTTAATACTAAGAGAAATACATTAAATTAATCGCCTCCTCGACAGGAAGTCTTTACTAAGGGAACAAGGTTCTGAGGGTGTAATGCAGCATTTGAGATGACAACGACAAGGTTCATGGTTTTTAATATATCATTTAAGGCCCCAACAGCTGTCATCATGTCGCAAAACACACTTTTTATTTCTTTTAATTCATTGGTTACGGAATTAATAGCGCTGATCGTGTCTCTCTGTGTCGGCAGCACAGCTTCAGTCAGAACCCACTGGCCGTATAGGTGCTGGGGACAGTCTGACAACCTCATCCTTGCCTATGTGCAAATGCTGAAAAGACATGACATATTAGTCTGTCTCCTTAAAACATGCTAAAATTTGTTAACGTAGCCACATATTACAAAAGGTGCTTTATGCTGGGTTTTTTTTTGTTGTTTCTGTCAGGTCGGTGTCGCCCTCCTTCTCTGACACAAGACTATATATGCTTGTTCTTACCGGCCTGTCAGCTGCACTGACAGGTGCACTGCAGACGCCGCAACTCGTAGTTTTTACTTTTATTTGTGACACTGCTGCTGTCTCAACCAAATAAAATGTCTCCCCTAGCCTCCACTTCACCCACTAACACTTAATCTTCGTCTCTGTGAAGTTTATCTTCTTGTTTTTTTGTTTAGTTGTGATATTTCCCGTCTTCCTCATATGTATCAATATTCATGTCCTGCTTTGCATTGACCTTATATGGCCCAGTTTGGGCGTGTTCAGGGCGGGACATGAGCCAAATTCACGTACGCAAGCTTCCAGGTAGAGTGTGATTTATAAAGGGGAAATTGCTTACAACTGTGCGTACGCCTGTTTTAAAAAATCGGAAATTTGTTTGACGTACGCAAACTTTTTGTTTTGGTCATACGTACACTTTTAGTAGGGTTTCTACGCAATGTTTTATAAATGAGACCCCAGAAGATTATCATTTTCCATCCATCTTTAATTTAGCATCTAACTGAAAGGTGAGCAGGTATGTTTGTGGATTTAATGTGTTGTTTACATTTTGGATAATTTGTGAATTTCTTGTATATTGACAAGTTTTGGCATAAGCTAGCATGCTGATGCTAGCACTTACTGTCTTGCTGTTAAACACATCATAGTCCATCAGTTGTGATCATTGAGTCTGGCTGTAAGGAGTAAGTAGTTCTATGTTAACACTGAACTTTGTTTCCAGTATCACTGATAAAACTCACTTGTGTTTCCATCCATTGCCTCTGGCAACATGAGTTCTGGTTACAAAGATTCTGTGTTCCTGCAGAAAGCTCTCTCTGCACCTACTCAATAAATCTTTTAATGTCCAGAACAGTCTCCACTCCTTCTTCCATGCTATCTTGAGTGTTTTCCATGCCTGAAACATGACAAGATCATTCCCTTTTTCAACTTTGCAGAAGATAACATGGTGTCTATTGTCTATATTGTCCAAGTGTCTATTGATCGCTTGGAAAAGGGAACAATGTATTAGGAATTATATGGTAAGAACCTGGTGACACCATGGAAACAAACCAGACTTTCTTTTACAATCCAGTTTCCACTTACTTTCAAAGTAAAATATCATGTTTTACCTAGCAAGATTGCAGAAGATAAGATGGTTAAAGTGTCTGTTGATGGCTTTGAAAAACAAAACAATGTATAAGGAGTTAATGGTAAGAACCTGATAACACCATGGAAACGAATGCCCTTTTCAAATATGGGTCGAATGGTGTCGGGTTAGGGTCGGGTCGGATAGCGTGGTGTCAGTCTAGTTTTGTTCACACACTCACCTCTGGAATGCAGCCGTGGGCATTAGCAAGGTCTGTAACACAATTCTTAAGCGACACAACTGATGGACTATAGGGTGCTCCATGTTGCAGCATCATACTGGCACATTATGCAGAAGATGAGGGTGGGAAAGCTAATCTTAAATCTCTGATGCTGCACCTGTCTGACCATTTAGTCTAAAAATAAAGTGTTGATGTTTCTCATATTGTTTCTGTCTTGTCCTCTTTATTACTGAAATGTTTAAACTAGTTACTACCAGAGCATGTTCATTCTGAAAACACGCTTGTAAATTCTTCTCCAAATAAAAACATGCTGCTGGGATTTTACTTACACAAATCCCATGTAGCTTTCACATATTTCTTTTAATGAGGCTAAATGGAGCTGTTATATATTGTAGAGTAAAAAAACACATTTTTTTTCTTTAGCCATGCCTTTAATTACATTAAACAGGAAGCTTTACTGACTTCATAATAAAAGCATTCATATTTGCTTTAAAATAAAAGTGACCAAATAACGAAAGATTCTTAAATATGGCATCACTTACAAATTGAGTGATATAACCAGTTGTTAAATAGAAGAAAAAACTGATACAATTGTTGTAGCTCTGCAAACTTTATTGCACACTTTTTATTTTATTCATTCACAAAAGGAAGCAGACATCTTCTGAGCAGCACCCGGTCACGTCTCCCTTCCTGTCTGCAGAGTAGCTCACTTCTCTGTGGAGCCCGGTCTCCAATTCCCTGGCCTCCATCAAACCACCAATGTCGACCTCGGATAAAGAGATAAGAAAGCAGTCATCAGTCTCCAGCATATCGTGGGAGCCATAACACAAATGGCTAAGAGATAGCCAACTGAGCTAGCTCATCTGCACACTGCAAGTTCACTACAGGAGTTTTTCGTGAGCTGCTTCAAAGTGTTTAAAGCGCTTAAAATGAATCACAACTCACCCTTACAACTGCCGTGTCCACTCCAAACACTCTTATTTCCCCATAAAAAGCATCCATGTCCTGGAACCACTTCCATCACTTGTGGTCGGCTCCACTCCGACTGTTGCAGGTTCTTGATCTGCTTGCTCTGTACTCACATTTGAGTTTTTTCACCTTGTCACGGCACTGCTTTTTGTAGTTGCCATATTAAAAATCATGTGAAAAAAAACAATAATAACATGAGCTGCATTGTGTTAAATCCCATCGGTGGGATTCTGTGTCGTCACATAACATGCACACTGTCAGGCCAATCGGTGGTTAACACTACGTACAGTGGGGCAAAAAAGTATTTAGTCAGCCACCAATTGTGTAAGTTCTCCCACTTAAAAAGATCAGAGAGGCCTGTAATTTTCATCATAGGTATACCTCAACTATGAGAGACAAAATGAGGAAAAAAAATCCAGAAAATCACATTGTCTGATTTTTAAAGAATTTATTTCCAAATTATGGTGGAAAATAAGTATTTGGTCACCTACAAACAAGTAAGATTTCTGGCTTTCACAGACCTGTAACTTCTTTAAGAGGCTCCTCGGTCCTCCACTCGTTACCTGTATTAATGGCACCTGTGTGAACTCGTTATCAGTATAAAAGACACCTGTCCACAACCTCAAACAGTCACGCTCCAAACTCCACTA
>SSNP01000205.1:613743-633430 GCA_006937955.1 Pachypanchax playfairii
AGGCCCGTCTGCGGTTTGCTAGAGAGCATTTGGATGATCCAGAAGAGGATTGGGAGAACATCATATGGTCAGATGAAACCAAAATAGAACTTTTTGGTAGAAACTCAACTTGTCGTGTTTGGAGGGGAAAGAATGCTGAGTTGGATCCAAAGAACACCATACCTACTGTAAAGCATGGGGGTGGAAACATCATGCTTTGGGGCTGTTTTTCTGCAAGGGGACCAGGACGATTGATCCGTGTAAAGGAAAGAATGAATGGGGCCATGTATCGTAAGATTTTGAGTGAAAACCTCCTTCCATCAGCAAGGGCATTGAAAATGAGACGTGGCTGGGTCTTTCAGCATGACAATGATCCCAAACACACCGCCCGGGCAACGAAGGAGTGGCTTCGTAAGAAGCATTTCAAGGTCCTGGAGTGGCCTAGCCAGTCTCCAGATCTCAACCCCATAGAAAATCTCTGGAGGGAGTTGAAAGTCCGTGTTGCCCAGCGTCAGCCCCAAAACATCACTGCTCTAGAGGAGATCTGCATGGAGGAATGGGCCAAAATACCAGCAACAGTGTGTGAAAACCTTGTGAAGACTTACAGAAAACGTTTGACCTCTGTCATTGCCAACAAAGGCTATATAACAAAGTATTGAGATTAACTTTTGTTATTGACCAAATACTTATTTTCCACCATAATTTGCAAATAAATTCTTTAAAAATCAGACAATGTGATTTTCTGGATTTCTTTTCCTCATTTTGTCTCTCATAGTTGAGGTATACCTATGATGAAAATCACAGGCCTCTCTGATCTTTTTAAGTGGGAGAACTTACACAATTGGTGGCTGACTAAATACTTTTTTGCCCCACTGTAGGTGGGTGTGTGACTGGCATCAGTTTACTGGACCAATCAGTTCATACGTAGGCATGGTGAGTAGGCATGGAGTAGGTTTGGGCTGACTCGGACTGCTCAGCCAGCAGTTCCAAAAAAGGTGACTGATGATTGTTTGTAGCGAACTCTAAAGTGGTGCCCAGACTCCAGACCAACACAGGAGAAAGTTTAAAAGGTTTAACAATAATGTTCACAGATAAATGGTACAGTGGAAGTAGCAGACTAGAATGATCTACAGGAGTCAGAGACGTCTGACCGAGGAACTGAGGCAAGCACCTGCTGGCAGAGGAGATCAGGTTAGTAAAGCAGTTCGGAGGGGAGAGCAGGGATGAACGGTGTGTGTGTGTAGGGAGAGGCGCTTACGGTCGTAAGGTGGTGGTTCTTGATTTGAGGAGGAGGTAGGTGACAGCAGCGGTGGGGGTGCTGATGCGGCTGGTGATGGTGAGAGAGATCAAGTGATGAGATTGTAATAGAGATGATGTTGGAGGGTGGACAGATCTGCAATGTTTCCAGGAGCAGGTGGAGGAAGATCCAGGACAGAGACGGACTGAGGAGGCAGAAGGTCGGACGTGGCAGAGCGTGTCAGGACCAGGAGGAGTGAGCCCTCTGGACGGGGCGGCAGGACGGCCAATGCAGAGAGGTAGAGACGGTCAGGAGGAGCTGGAGCGGAATCCAGCGGAGGAACGAGGTTCTAGGAGGAGGATCAATGGGTAAGGTAATTACACGGTTTGGATTTTCAGAAGTAAAGCGCAAGCTCTAATTCGACCATGTTACCACTAGATGTTGAGGAACAAACTGGCGTCCGTCTCACGTCGCTGCACCTCTTTTATCCTAGGCCTGATATCAGGAAACGAGCCGCACCTGCTCCAGCTGATTGATCTGCCACACCCTGAGGAAAACGGTAAGTAGACAAACACACAACACCACACACCAACAGCTGACACCTAACAGTTCCTGTTAGGGCAGGATTTGGTGTGGTTGGCCAAGTAGGAACAAAGCAGGAACGGGTCCGTACCGACATCATTTAGCCCATGTATGAAAGCGGCAAAACATGACTTCCTTATACAGTCCAGTTTCAGCTTGCTTACTAAGTAAGTATTAAGAACACCAGCATGAAACATATCCAGTATTTGTGATGTACCAGGATCCTAGAGGAAAACTGTTCCTGCAGGGATAGGGGGTTGTTACAGGTAAGTACAAGGTAATGTTTAAGAAAAAACTCTGAAGGACATGTAAGAAAAAGGTAATTTATTGGAAGGTACTATTTTAAATGTAGTTATTACAAATCTAAACTGGTCACAACATAATTGAGTTGATGGGTACTAATGGAGGTTTTTCTTAGTAAATCCAGCAGCACTTCCTCTGTATTTACCTACTTATTACATGTGGTGATTACCCCATATATGCTATAATTTTTATATGTATCAGGTAAAGGGTCAGTATTTTCTGTTGTACTTTCTCTGTAATCACCTATTTAATACACATGGTAATTACCATTAACAGAGCAAGATTTACCATATAAGTACCAGGTAATTTCTTAGTAATAAGGGGACTGTAAAAGGAAGCGTTACTGTGAAAGGTAAACTTGCATGGCTTCCAATTTTCTACTTTTGAATGATAGTAAAACGGAGGCTATTCTCTTCACTTCTAAAAAACATGCCACTCCAATCCCAGAGCTCTCATCTCTTTCTGTCAATCTCAAGGCTTGTGTAACCAGTTTGGGTGTAAAGAGGCCCTTCCATTAAAAACATTTTTTTTTTAGGTTTCTTTTGAATATTTTAGGTCCACAGGTGTTCTTACCGTCATAGTGGGTGTGACAGCAACTTCTCTTTCAGTTTTAATCTCTCAAACTATGCAGGTGGCGATAACGAGTTTGAACAGCCAGTATTTGTTTTGTCCTTTGTTCGTTAGTATTCGGCAGCTCCCACAGTTGAAACCACACCTAGCATGCTGCTGGTTAAAAGCTGTAGCATAAGATGTAGCAAACAGGAAGAGAGAACACATGATGTTGCCATGCACAGCCGGGCAAGAAACAGTATACCTTGCTCTTATGGCTAGTTTGTTAGCCAATCTGAATTCAGCAAATTTGAATAATGAATATGAACAGCTTCAGCTGCTGCTGAAGCCTGACGGAACCAGCCAAATTTTGATGCAGACAGATTGAAAGGTCTTTTAATCAGTGTTTCCTAACGTTTTTTTAGATTTAAAATGTTTCGTATTACTGGTTAATACTTAAGAAATAACCACAAAGTCCTGAAATCTGAAAGAAATGGCCCCTTTAACTCTGACTTGTCCATGCTGCCTCAACTTAATGCCACCATCAAGTCCTGTTTCTTTCAATTGTGTTGCATTACCCAGCTTAAACACATCCTTAAAAGAAAACGCCTGGAATCAGTCATCCACGCAATCCTCATATCTAGCCTTGATTATGCAAATTCTGTCCTCTATGGTGTCAACAAGTCCTCACTTGACCACCTGCAGAACGTTCAGAATGCAGCAGCACGTTTTCTCAGGCAGACAGACAGGCGATTCTCACATCCCTCCAATTTTGGCAGAACTACATTGGCTTCCCGTTTCATACCGCATTCAATTTAAAATTCTACACTCCGTTTACAAAACCCTTCATAATCTAGTTCCTTCGTATCTCTCTGAACTATTGACCACTGCACAGTCTAGAATCCTTTTTACTTTGACACTTCCATATTGAGGTTTTAGTGAAGGTTTAACTTTCAGAGGTCATACATTTATGAATATGACATTAAATTATTACCGTCTTTCTGCATAAATAGTTACATTTCCGAGTAATTCTTTCTTTCTTTCTTTCTTTCTTTCTTTCTTTCTTTCTTTCTTTCTTTCTTTCTTTCTTTCTTTCTTTCTTCTTCATTTCTTTACCACCTTTTTTTCTTGCCCAAACCCATCCGTTGTCCACATCCCCCTTCCCATTACAACTGTGGTAATGGACTGCAGATTTGTTAAGTAAATCACGCTTAGGCTTTTCAGGAAACCTTTTGAGAAGCTGTCTTCTGCTTGTGGGTGTGATGTCTAAGCCACACTTTTTAATGGCATGGATAAGTGACTGAGAATTAAAAAAACAACAGCTTTTTCCCGTCTGGCTTATTCTGCACAGTAATACATATTTCGTTTTGTTTTAAATGATGTGATTCAGTGATGTTGTCTTTTCTTTTCACTACCCCTCTTTGTGAGTTCAGGTACGAGCTGCCTCAGTACGGCAATCACAGGAAACCGGTCTCACCCACTGGCCTCTACGATGAATATGGACAGGTTGTAGTCGATGATGACGGCAGCTACTACTACAGCCCACAGGAGTCAGATGGAGAGGTAAACCATATAAAAGACAAGCTGTTTGTTTGAAGCTTTTTAGGCCTCTCAAAGTTTAAAACTAACCCTTTTATATGTACCATCATGACAACAGAGGGGGAGAAAGATTCAAGAAAACAGATTAGACCACCACAGGCCTCATCCACAACCTGTTCCACCCCCAAGAAAGGCCTTTGGACCCCCGAGGACTGGGGGGAAACCAGAACAAGAAGGTCCTAAAAGCAAAGTTAAAGGTTCAAGTGCAGCAGACAAATTAAAGGTGATGATGAGAATGACCAAGCTGTTTTCTACCGTGGGTGAAACGTCTATTAAGCCTCCTGTCATCCACCCAGTGTGGAACAAAGCCAGAGTCAGACCGATAGAGGAGGAAGGCAGAATGTCAGGAAGAGAATTCACTGTGGGGTTGGTGAATGAGGAAAACAAAAGGGGGGGAAGAGATGAAGCAGTAGAAAGTAGGGGACAATTAGAAGGGGAAAGAATATGGAAAAGTGAGAGAAGAGATGACAGGGGCTGCATGGAAAACACTAGGGCGAGAAATGACATCAGGTCAGATTACAGGGGAACACTCCCGGGCTTTTTGTCTTTTGGTCGGTCATTCAGCCAGGATGACAGCTTGGTCATCAATGGTAATTATTTCCAAACATCCACTGAAGTAAACAAATCTCCACCAGTGAAACAAAAGATTAGCCATTCCCCCAATCTTATCTCGTTAGCCAGAAGGCTTCAGGGATCTGCCAGTGTTGTGGATGAAGAGTTGTGCAATGGCATGAAGATGTACAGCTCCATAGGAGATATGAGTGTTTCTGCATTGGTGTCTGCTAGTGGAGATGACAGGAAGCTGTGGCACAGTGGCAGCAAGCAAAGTGATTCTGAAACAACCAGCAAAGACTCCCCATCAGATATTAGCCTGTCTGAATGGAGCAGCCAAACCTCATCAGATACTGTAGAAACAGATATGAGTGAGCTGGATTTGGGAACAGAGAGTGAAGACAGAAGTGGGGATGAGGAGGAAGAGGTTTTGGATTCTGAGGAGTTAAGGTCAGAAAGCCAAGACGGGGAGACAGATTTAAGCAGAAAGTATTCAAGTTCTAGAAATAGACATAAGATTGGTAGAGGAAACATCTGGAGTAGCCACTCCACTGCAAATAAAGACAGGCATGGCAGCAGTGACTCTAAAAGCTCTAGATATTCTAGTTGTAATTGTTCTAGGCCCAAAACTTCAAGACATTCACATACAAATAAAAAAACATCAGAACAAGACAGTAAAGAAAACAATGAAGAAGAGGAGAAGGAGGAGAGGGAACGTGAAGGTCCAAGAAAGTCCTCTGTCAGCAGACAAGCCTCTGGCCACACTCAATCAGACATCAGCTCAGGTGTGATGGACGCCTTGGATGATTTGTCACCCATTATGGAGGAGGATGAAGAGAAAAGCAGCATCCAGAATGGAGACAAAGATGGGGTTTGTGGAAATGAGTCCACTGCTTAAAATGCTGATGTGGCTTTATCCCCCTCCTCCTGAGATGAAATCTTTGCTACTAACGCGGGGATGCTTGGTTTGGGTGTGCAGTCCTCACATTACTATAATCTTTCCTCTCTGTTTGCTGTGATTTAAGCTCGCAGGAGTTTTAATTGCTGGCATCTCCTCTCTGCTTTACTTACATTTTTTGTTGTATTTTTAATCCTTTTTCTCCAATCAGCACGTTCCCTCTTATTTGTTTGCCTCTTGAAGATAGAATTACATTTGTGTCTTGTTGTAGACAAGCCACTATCTGATTAAATCCCTGCAGCTTCAGCTTACACATTATTTGTCACTGATTTCCTTTGACACGCATATTCTTTCTCATGTACTATCAATGTTAGGTGGAAATGTGGGGGTTACATTGTACAAAAATAGATTGAATTTATTTGCATGTGCATGTGTATGTTGGGCATCAGTGCTGATGCCAACCTTCAACAGCAAATGTTTTGTGTAGCATCTCTTCAAAATAATTCTTTGTGCTTTCCTATTTTAAAATTCGAATTATCAGATGAGTCAGAGGTTCCTTAAAATTGCTGATGAAGGACATGGAAGTAAATGCTGCTGCACTAAGCTCACTTTGTGTTTGCAGTGAATGAAAACTTTTCAGTATTTTACAGAAAAAGACATTTACAAAAGTAAAAAGGAAACGGAAAATGTTCAAAAATTACACTTTAAAACCACAGAAATGTACTGGTCAGCAACCAGAAGCCTGAAACTCTGACTTTAGAAAAGTTTGTACAGTAATATATTGCCTGACACCAGCTTTGAAGAAATCTCCTGCATGACCTGTGTGTGCAGACAGTCAAACAGGCCCTGTTATCTGACCTGCTAGTATTATCTGACTTATACGCTCTTCCTCAGAACACTCTGTTTTTCTTAATCTAAGGTAATTGCAAGAGGCCAGCCACCACGGGCTCAGCTGACTCGATCAATGTTATCTGTTATCTGTTATTGCTGTTTCTAAGTGAATAAAGAGACTGAGCTGAGAAGCATACCACAGAGTTGTCAGAGCTGTCTCGCAGAGGGACTGCGTGCCTGACACTCTCCTCAGCTGAGTATTGAACCAAGCTTCTTGAGTGATTGTGATTCTTCTTTTTTATAATAACTAAAGGTTTGATAGAATAAGAAAAATGCCTAACATTTTCTTGGTGCCGTGAACCCGCTTCGCAAACATACTCCATCACTGACGGAAGAGGATGACAGCTGAAGACCACATGCGGCCAGGACGTCATAGGACCCTGGTAGAAAGTCCCGGTGGCTGAATTTTCAGCTGGGCCATCTTGTTAGGTCGCTTCGACTGCCAACATGGAATTGACGCAATCCGGCCGAAGAATGATCACTCAACAAGGGATAAGAATTGCTGGTTTTCTTGTTGTGGTGTATGAGTTGTGATATAAACAAGTTGTGTTTGGGAATAAAGGACCTTTATTGACAGCATCATACCTAATGAGGTTTAACTCCCTCCATTAGTAATTATGATCCGTATTTCAATAACTCCTCCCAAAGCATTTGTGTTTGTATAAAATCACATGATACGATCATAAAATGTTTGACAACGTGTTGAAACCAAGTGATTGGCCACAAGATTAAAAGATTGCTGTTTATGTGGCTGTTGTTATTGCTGTTGTGGTTCTTGTCGTTGTAATTGGGCTAAATGTTGCCGGAAATCTGTAATATTTAAGTCTGTGATTCTAATTCTCATTGGAATTGAGATCGGTACATCTCAAGAGTAAATTAATAAACTGCGCAGTACTCTATTCACTCTATTTGGCTCCGTATAAACGATTTTGTTCTTCTGTGTGTATGGGAAAGCCTGGTACCATGTGTGTGTGTTTGTGCTGTTTCTGTATGTGTGTGTGTGTGCTTCTGTCTTTGTCAGCAGAGACAGGCTGCTAGAGCTCTGTTAAACAGACTGAAAAATACTGTGTGGTGAGTCTCATATCTTTTATACATTTGTGTAATGAATGTGTGAGAGATCAGGTGTCTATCCCATATAATTAGTTGATCAGTGAACTTCATATAGACTAGTTCGCCTAATTCTGAGGAGGAAAATAATTATATATATAAAGGCCTGTATATATAATAATAATAATAATAATAATAATAACAAGCTTGTATTAAAATAAAATCCCTCACGGGGAGTTGATTCGAAGAACTACATAAAACTGATGGAAAGTTTAGCCTATATATGTGTTATGAAATGAAATGAATGAAAATGAAATGAAATGAAAAATACTTTATTTATCCCAGAAGGGAAATTCAAGGAGACATGGAGAACAGCTTGACCTTCACTCTCCAGGCTGCCAGTATATCCGGCGCACGTCGTTCAGGCCAGCCAAGATCACACAGGAGAATACATACAAATACATACATACATATACATAAACACGCATCAGCCTGTGTGTTAGGAAAAAAAAAAGATGAATAAGACCACGTAAGGTCAGAGGGAGGAGAAAAAAGGTTCCCTACACCCAGTGCCCCATCAAGAGGGGCACTCGATATAAGCAATAAAAACCTCCAGCGAGGGGGGGTTCACGAGACATGTTGAGAACTTTCTTGAGGATGTGAATGTAATCAGTGTATGTGGTTGTGTGCAGAGAGTTATTAAGGACACCGTCTCTGGGACAACGCAGATGTTATGTCTTCCGCAGTCTTTGGCGCCCGGTGGACACGTGTAAGGAGGGGGCTGTGTGTCTCGGTGCTCACTGCTCCAGGAGGAATTTAGGGTTTAGGCCTTGAGGCCAGCCAAAATGAGATAACAGAGATTAAGTCGAAGCTGAAGAATTCCAACAGCTTCTCATTGTCCATATGGTGCACTCTTGTATAAAAAGTCCGAATAATCCGAATTAGGCTAAATTGCATAGTACCAATGATCAATCAATCACTTCTCCACTCCGAGCCAAAACTGCAACTTCTCCAAGGTGGCACCAATCCTTCCAGTGAGATCCAGCAGCGCACCCAGTTTACGGTTCAGCTCCAGGACCCCATCAGCCAGCTTACGATCCCGCTCCTGGACCTCCCGGTCCCGTTCAAGAATCACAGCCAGCTGGTCGCGGTACTGCTCCGAGACCGCATCCAGTTTGCGATCCAGATCTCCGAATCTTTTAGTCCAAGTGTTGCCAGATGCGGCCCATCCAAACCATAGCTTTAGAATTTGTAGATACATCAGGTAACCACCAACACCGATCAGCAGGTACCCCACGATCAATAATCCAAATATGTAGACATCCTCCACGTCTTCGACAGCCAGAACAGACAGGCATACCATCTTCCACTCACCCCAGGAATCCATGGTAAACCCAGCCAGGAGGGTCGACTCCGGGCATGACGGCTCCCCTTTTTCAGCCTTAAGTTTGAAAAAACTTTGTCCAATGCGTTGAGTGACCACGAAACCAGATCCATTTTCTAATTTTCAATTTGCAGCAGCCAGTACAGAGAAACACAGAGACGAAAAGAAAAGCAGGAACAGTGGGGGAGGAGGACAAAGATAAGGGAGCAGCTGGAAAAGCATCCATTCACAACGAGAGGCGGAAGAAAAAGCAAAATAACTAAAAAGAGATTACGTCTTTTTAAGAGATGAGAAAATTTTATTCCAATTTAATAACAAACTATAACACACTCGCTAAACCTTTGAATACTTTATTATACGACAAAAGACTTTTCTTTCATCTATCTGACAAACATTATATAATGACAAAGATATGGTTGATTTGGAAATAATAATAATAACTATGGATATTTCACCCCTAGGCTTTCAATGGCTCAAGAGGTGGGACTGTTTAGGTATTTAGTAAAAGAGACTTTTGCCATTATGGTTCCAGAAAGTACTCCAAATTTACAATACATTTTTTGTGCTTGTTTATCTTGTCCTGTTAGTACAAGACACAATACTTAATAATTTAATTTTAATAATGTTCTTTTACAGGATCTGATTGGAAATATTAAATCTTTGTGTAGACTTGTAGGTGTTTTAAACTGAATGCACTTTTGTGTTAGTATCTCTTAACAACATTTCTAAGTTAAGCTTTAATCTGTGTCCTGCTCTCACGGGAAAGTTTTCACTCTCTAAACACGCTGATAAGGTGTCTCCTTATGACCTTGGAGTCAGTACATGAAACAAAACCACTGCAGAACTTAGGTGAGAGTGAGTGATTCAGAACTAACAAACAATAATTTTTCTATAAAATTCCAACTCATTCACTATAGCACAAGTGTAAATCCTAACTCTAAAGGATCTTTTTAAAAGTTAAATATTGGAGACAAATTAGGCTGAGTTTCCTGTTAACTAATAAAACTTGATCAGGTCAAATTTAGCTAACTTGGCTGTTCTTATCTCAGGGTTAAAGACAAATCTATCAAAATGTAGAATTGATAAAAGAATGAAAACTATAAGTTAAAAGGAAGAAAAAAACTGCAAGCTGGTGTGATCCATGGGACAGGAAAAAGCCACCGCCGAGTGGACCTGCCCACACCTTTACTAGTGATGAGGTGTTCAATCAGGGAGGCCGCCCTCACCTCCGTGACCGGGGTCGAGGAAGACCTCCAAGGAGTGAAGGGGTAGATATTAGTTTCAGTCCCAGAGACAGCAGCAGCCCGATGGCTGCTGGAACCGTGGCAGCCCAAATCACATGACACGGGACTGCCCCACCTCTTCTGGTAGAGGGAGAAGGAGGGGTGGAGACCCAATTGGCCCAGAGGATCGGTATCATGATTGACTATCCGAACCTGCTGATCATACAGAAACTGTTAACATTTGTGGAGCCTGGGAACGCTTAAATGCTCTAACAGAAAAGCCTCATATTACCCTTGAAGTAAATGGCCAAAATGTTTAATTTCTCTGTGACTCAGGTGCTATTAAAACTGTCATTAATTCTAGAAACCTAGGATTACAGAAATCACGTAATTACATATGGGTAACATCAGCAGATGGGTTGACAAACAAAGATCCAGGGTCAGGTTTGCCTAAGGGGAAAATAGAATTGCATAAAATAATATATATTTTGGGTAAAATAATGTTACACAAAAATACACATTGCCTGAATGGAAAATCAAAAATAGAGGGAAAAGCTGAAGAAGCAATTGTGTTTTAGTAAATTATCAAACTTAAATAAATTTTTTAAGATTAGAATTTGAAATAAGGTACTGCTCACTTCTGAAGCTGTGACCAGAGTCACAGACAGTCCTTAGGATTTCACACTGTGAGCTCTGACCTAGAATTCTTAATTTGGTTGAATAACACTAACCCAGAATTATTGACCTACTGAGAATCCCCAATAAAGTTTTGGTTCCTTATTCCATTTTTTTTTCACCTTCATGTTTATCCAAATTCTTTTCTTTCCCTTTTCAAAAAATCTTTAGTACTTTGACCAGATGTTCATGAATAAAGTCTGTCTTTAAATTGTTATTAGGGCTACAAGCAACCTAAAAGGGATTTACTTTGTGGTTTTGTTAAATGTCAACCAGTATTAATATATCCTTAACTAAATAAACTGGTTGTGTTTAATCCATTGATGTAGGTTCTGTCTATAACTTTAATGTTTCCTCTTTGATTTTATTGATACAGCATTCGTTATCATTATTTCTTTCCAACTAGAATGAAAAAAAGGTGAAACCTTGAGAACACAAAAATCAACTGGAACTCTCTTGTAGTGACAGTGAAGTTTGTTATCACAGCTTGTTTAACAAACATGTTTGTTCCTTTCAAACTGAAATTAATCACTTTTAATGGAAAATCTTTATTTGAAAAGGAGTGGAAGTATTTTAAACCCAGATGTTTTAAAATCAGCTCGATCTCCAAATTTCAATAATTTCAGGTAAATAAACAAAGAACCTTGTTCTTCGCTCTTTAGGGTATAAAAACAACAAATTAAAGGTAATTTCAACCAAAGAATAGTATCATGAAGCCAAGATCTAGTTAACCTCTAGTACAAACTTGGATGTCGATATTCAAAAGGTTCCAGGCATCATCAAAGGGATTGGCCTGTGGATTAGGATTATGAGAATAACACCAACAGAAAAAGGACTAACACATTTTGAGATCATTTATGGTAGACCTTACAAACTCCCACTCTTTTCACCTGACTCAAAAAGCTCAGGAAGAAATGACACTGGCAGACTACATGAAGAGAGTGTTGAGGCAGAAAGAAGTTGTTGGAACAAATGATCTGCCCTCTTTTCCTTCTGTTTTACAGGAAAACCAGCAGGTGAAACCAGGAGACTGGGTCTTTATCAAAGTCATCAAAAGAAAAGACTGGACCAGCCCTAAGTGGGAAGGACCCTATCAAGTGCTCCTAACCACGCCGACAGCTGTGAAGATCGCTGAAAGACCTAGCTGGATATGTCTCAGTCGCTGTAAGCTGCAGAGAGTGCTGGACCTCTTCTTTGGGCAGTGGTGAAGTCCTGCTACAAAGGGATTTGGCTTTTTAGTGGTTATTTGTCTCAACGCAGGTGAAGAAGACAACAACACCCTGTTCATCTTAGCTTCTGGGGGCTCTAGTGTCTCTGTAACGTAGAAACAATGGGATCTCCACATGCCAGGTGGATTCTTTGTTGTGTTGTGGCTGTAGTATGTCTGATTACATGGTGGTGTCTGTCTCCTCCAAATGGGACGGGAAGCTCTACCTCTCGCAAAGTACACGGATACCAGGAAAAGATTGACAACTGGCTTGCATCACATCCGAACCCTCATGGCGGCCCGAACCTCTGGTGAATGAAGCCCATTATCACCCAGAAAGAAGATCAGTCGAATTCGCAACACACGATCCCATCTGGGGGCCTGATGTTCCTCCTGAACACAAGCTCTGGACAGATGGACAAAAAGTGACTCTCGCTCTATTCCCTTGGTTCAGTACCGGAAAGAACCTGCTGAGGATAGAAACTCTCACCTACCGCTTCAACCAATTTCTGAACCTGACAATGAACATCCAGAAGGGAAGACAAAGGGAGATCGATGCTATGAAGGCCATGATTCTGCAACACCAGTTTGTGCTGAACACTCTCACAGCTGAACAAGGTGGTGTTTGCATAATGATAGGCACAACCTGTTGCACCTAAATTCTTGGAGAAAATGACACCCACATCCAAGACAACATGGACTCCTTCAGGAACCTCCAGAAGGCTGTTCTACAAGACTCACATCCCCAACCTTGGAACCTATGGGCCTGGCTCACAATTGGACCTTGGTGGCGCATGTTGTTGAAGCTTTTTATGCCATTTATTGTAATACTAATACTCTTCTGCATATTTTTCAGTTGTATATTGCCATGCATTAAGTCTATGATAATCAAAGCTATCACAAGTGCCCTGGTATCTTGTCAACTGCTTTCTTTACAGGTTGATGATGCTAAAGAAGATGGTAACAACACTGAATGAATGGTCATGTCTTATCTGTCACAATTAATGACACTGTTGTCGAAAATGTGAAAACAAGAGGCAACACGTAGATATTTTGTGAACAGTTATTTTTATCACTTGTTTGTTACACTGCACTCACATGTATAATCGGGGGGAATTGATAGAGAATGGGAAACAGTAATTATACATGTTCATGCCTGACACCAGCTTTGAAGAAATCTCCTGCATGAGATGTGTGTGCAAACAGGCCCTGTTATCCGACCTGCTAGTATTATCTGAACACTCTGTTTTTCTTAATCCAAGTTAACTGCTGCTGGTTTGGCTAACTCGATCTATGTTATCTGTTATTGCTGTTTCTAAGTGAATAAAGAGACTGAGCTGAGAAGCATGCAGCAGAGTTGTCAGAGCTGTCTCGCAGAGGTGCTGCGTGCCTGACACTCTCCTCAGCTGAGTATTGAACCAAGCTTCTTGAGTGATTGTGATTCTTCTTTTTTATAATGACAAAAGGTTTGATAGAATAAGAAAAAAACCAAACATTATATTTTTACATTTTCATCTGAACCTGTTTTAAAATATTAAGAAAAGTGTCATGAAATTCATTCATGAGCTTCTTTTTCACTGAGCAGCAACAAACTGTGATCAGCATTTGGGAGTCTCCAGAGTGTCTTGAAATGTTCATAAAGCCTATCAGTTTCTTCTATTGGAGAAAAGGGGGCTCTTGGGGCCTTGTTCTTGTGTCTCTTTAAGTTTAATCAAGTTAAAAAACTAGGGATGCACTATAACTGATTTTTACAACTGATAACAATAACCGATAACTTCCTGCTTTTCGTAACCAATACCAATGCAATAACAAAATAGCAGCTCCAAATGATGAATTAGTTGGCAAATTTGCAGGCCTTTGGCTATAGAAAAAGGGTGCTATCAGATGCTATAAATTCAATAATTTTCACATTAATTGCTTCAGCCCTCAGGTCGTTTATATCAGACTTTTTGACTTTCGCCAACGCTTTGTACTGGCACTAGCCTAGACGCCTTCTTAGTTTCTGGTGGTGCTTCCAGACCTGCTAACCTTGTCAAAATATTCTGAGTACCACTTGTGTTATGCAGCTTTTTTAGCAGACTTCTGCCACTCCTTTGCTTTGCATGCAGTAATTTCCCCATTCACTGACTGGAAATTGGTTATAACAAAACAATAAACCCTATGACAAACACTTGACAAATAAAAAACTAAGGCAATAATTCGAATTTCTCTTTGCATAATTTCATTTGTAAATGTAGTCATTATCACATGAATCAGCAGGGAGGTGCTGAGGGTTTGTTTGTTTGTTTGTGTGGGGGAGGGAAGGCTGCTGACAGTCTTTTTTCCCCAGTTTTACCAGGTAGCAGCCTGGGCAGAGCAAATCACATGAACCAAAATGTAATTATATGTAGAACTGTATATGTGGCAGATCACAGACACACCGTTGCACTGTAATGCAGGGATGTTGGGAGAGAATTGTTTGTGTACAGCAAGCTGAAGACTTGCCTCTCCATTTCTCACATTTGCATGTGGGGTCTTGCCCAGGTGTAAACAGGTGTGTAAAGAGCCAACCACTTCAGTGCCCAGAAGAATTCTGTGGTGTACAGATATTCTGTCCAAAAAACAAAAATGTAGAGAAGAATCAACACTCAACAGGCATTGGAAATGATCCAGAGCAAAGTAAACCCTTGTGATTCAGATGGAGAAGACAAATTTTGAGCCAGATTCAGACTCTAAGCTGCCTGAGCTGACTTCAGGTTAGATTTTACTTAATATTATTTCCAGAGGAGGACAATTTCTTCACATCGCTTTCACTTACACAACAACAGGGAGCCACAGTCACACCCTTCTACTTCCGGTCCATGGGTCCCCTGGACGAAAAAATAATGAATGTAAGTCAATGGAGCGATAAAAGTTATTTTCTGATCCAGTTTGAAATGCACCATGAATCGAACATATGATGTCCGTGAGTTGTAAAGACAAGTTTTGATGCCGACACAGTGATAATTTTCGACGCACTGCAAAAGTTATTTTATATTTTGGGTGAAGACACATAGTAGACTACAACCACTTGTCTCTTAAAATTGACGTCAACATACCGCTCAGAAGGAGAAGAAGAATCGGAATAGGAACAATGGCGGTGAGTTTAGCGAGCTTCACCTCCTTTTATCAGGATGAAGGACTAAAGCATTAAGTGACTAGTTTTGTGGTGACATCCAGATACAAAAACACACCGGCATTGTCACATACCAAAAAACAAGGGAATAGGCAGCGGTGAGACTCGGGAGATTTTGCGGTGACGTCATATTTGCGACATTCCAGTCGTAGTCATTTTAATTGTGAAATTTTAAAAATAAATGAATCCGAATTTACCTGACAGACCTGGTCAAAACGTACATCATTATTTATCATTTAAATTGTGGTACAGCATACAGCGGGGAAAATAAGTATTGAACACGTCAACATTTCTCTCAAAAAACATATTTCTAATCAAGCTATTTACATGAAATTTTCACCAGATGTCGGCATCAACCCAAGTAATGCACACATAGAAAGAAATCCAAACATTTATGTCCATAAATTAAGTTATGTGTAATAAAGTGAAATGGCACAGGGAATAAGTATTGAACACATGAAGAAAAGGAGGGGTAAAAAGGTCAGGCAAGCCAAGAAACCTGTTAACCTGTCCCCTATTAGTGCAAAGTAATATCAGCTGGTGTAGTCCTGATTGATGCCTTTTAAAAAGGTTTCTCACCAGCAAGGTGTTAGACAAGAAGCATTACATGATGGGTAAAAGCAAAGAGCTGTCCAAAGACCTACGCAACCTTATTGTTGCAAGACACACTGAACGGATTGGTTACAGGAGCATTTCTAAACTTCTGAAAGTTCCAGTGAGTACCATTGGGGCCATCATCCGGAAGTGGAAAGAACACGGTATTACCATAAACCAGCCACGGCCAGGTGCTCCTCGCAAGATTTCAGACAGAGGAGTCAGAACAATCATCAGAAGGGTTCTCCAACAGCCCAGGACCACTCGTGGAGAGCTTCAGAAAGACCTGGAATCAGCAGGTACCGTTGTTTCAAAGACAACAATAAGTAATGCACTCAAACGCCATGGCCTCCATGCACGCACACCACGCAAGACTCCATTTTTGAAGAAGAAGCATGTTGAAGCTCATTTGGAGTTTGCGACACAACATTTGGATAAACCCTTGACATTCTGGGAGAACATACTCTGGTCAGATGAGACCAAAATTGAACTCTTCGGATGTCATAAGACACAACATGTTTGGAGGAAAAATGGCACCGCACATCACCCCCAAAACACCATACCAACAGTCAAGTTTGGAGGTGGGAGCATCATGGCGTGGGGCTGTTTTTCAGCATGTGGTACTGGTAGACTTCATATCATTGAAGGAATAATGACTGGAGAAAAGTATCGACGCATTCTTGATCAGAATTTGCTGTCATCTGCCAGGCTGCTGAAGATGAAAAGAGGGTGAATCTTTCAGCAAGACAACGATCCCAAGCACACAGCCAAGGTAACACTCAACTGGTAGTAGAAAAAGAAAATAAAGCTGCTAGAATGGCCCAGTCAATCACCAGACTTGAATCCAATTGAAAATCTTTGGAAAGAACTGAAGATCCGGGTTCACAGAAGAGACCCCCAGAACCTTGAAGATTTGAAGGCAGTTTGTGTGGATGAATGGGCCAAAATCACACCTGAGCAATGTATTCGACTCGTTTCTCCATAGAGGAGGCATCTTGAGGCTATAATCACCAACAAAGGTTTTTGCACTAAGTATTAAATAAAGTAAGCGTGTTCAATACTTATTCCCTGTGCCATTTCAATTTATTACACATAACTTAATTTATGGACATAAATGTTTGGATTTCTTTCTATGTGTGCATTACTTGGGTTGATGCCGACATCTGGTGAAAATTTCATGTAAATAGCTCGATTAGAAATATGTTTTTTGAGAGAAATGTTGACTTGTTCAGTACTTATTTTCCCCACTGTATGTATGATTCACGGCGTAAGACAAAGCAAACCAGAAAATAACTTTTATCGCTTCATTGACTTCCATTCATTATTTTTTCGTTCAGGGGACCCATGGGCCGACTGGAAGGGGAGGAGACTGGCTCCCCACTGCTTAGCTGGAAAACCACCATCCATGGTAGTCAACAAGATTCGCCGGGAAATTACTCAGTCCGCTAGATTGATGAACCACAATGAACTCACCACTCAGGTGTGCTGGTGCCACACTCACAGTGTATGTGCCCAAATGGAAGAAGGCCTTCTACATTATTAGCAGCATCCACAGCATGGTTTAGACTAAGAATACCACCAAAAGGAAGCCAAACACTGTCATTCTTTACAACACCACAAAGTGCAGCATGGATGCGATGGACCACTTGGTGTGGGGCTACGCTGTCCGCTCAGGAAAATGACGCTATCCAGTCACTGTGTTCTATAAAAGGATTTTTATGGCAGCACTGAATGCATATGTGCTGTATCAAGCATACACCGGCAGGCAAGAGAGATGGGTGGAATTTGCAAGAGAATTGGCTTATGCGTACACCAAGAGACTTTGAAAAGATTTTAGAAAATACTCTAAAAAATTGTCAGCTGACACCTAAAGACTTGGGTTAACATTTTTTAGTCTCAGACTAAAGAATTTATAAACACAGAATCTTGTAGGAAACTATTTACAAGACTCCCACAAGATTTTAGCATTTCTTGGAACATAGTTTTGGATGTGTTATTAGATTCAAACCTCTGCATGGACAATGTAAAACGTTTAAGAACTAATACATTTGTAACTTTTCTGGTGCTACTCAAACACACAGCTTAAAGTGAGGAACCCACTGGAGTGGAGCTCCACTACTTTGGGATAGGGCTCTGCCACTTTGAGACAGGGCTCCGCCTCCCCCCAAACTCAGCTCTTCTTGACTGTGAATGAGAACGAGGAAATCCAGCTTTTTACAAATGGGAAAATGTAACTAGTGCTAATGCTACTGAGCTTAAGGTCTTATCACATTCTGATCAAGTTCATTCCAGCTTTCAGCAATCGTCTTGTTCCTTAGATAGAAAATGTTTTATTATTAATTGATTGATTTTTCTGTGAAGTGCCTTGAAATGACTTTGTCATGAACTGGCGCTTTATAAATAAATAAACTTGAAACTTTTATTTCCAATATCTCTATCCATGATATGGGTGATCTGCCCACAGCTTGACAAAGTGCTTTTTTCTTCACGGTCCATTTTCAACCATTTGGTGCTTGAGGCTTTTCAATGTCTGTCGATATGTTTGTTATTTATGAGCAATGGCTTTAGTGTTAAGCCTGGGGCTTTTCATGTTTCATTGCCAGATCGATACGTTCCCTTGCCGAGATATGTTCACTAGCCTCATGTTTTCTAGCCCTGTTCACGTTCAAAGTTCTCGTGCCTTGTATCTTTTTCTCGTGTGATTCATAGAACCTTGACCATATTTTTTCTCCTTGAACCTGAGTTTTGCCTGAACCCTGCCTGTACCTTTGTCTGTTTATGGGTCTTGGATATTAACCTGGCCTGTGTTCCTGGACTGCGACTTTGCCTGGTCCCATCTGCTAACGTAACTCACCTGCTTCTGTATTTTGACTGAAGAATAGGAACATATGAAGAAGATTATCTTTCTGTTATAGACTTTAGAATAGGAGCGTTTCATGAGCATTATTTTCTGTTTCTTGATAGTCAGAGAGAAATGTTTGTGCCTGTAGCGGAGCCAGAGTGGGGGCAAGGGAGCGGTCGCCCCAGGGCCCACAAGGTCATAGGGCCCCGTTTTGCATGATGTGTTCATGTTTAATCGTAAATTTATTAGAATAAAATAGGCAGTGTGTGCGTGACGGTGTACGTCTATGATTGTGGGCTCCAATAGGTTAATCCTTACATTACAACTGTCCATGAATGCATCGGAGCTGTGAACCAGCTCTGATTGGCTTTGTGAGGAGAGAGTGCGCAAGAGAAAGAGACAATTTGATGAAAAAACAGAAGATTGCGCCATCCAAGACGGTAGACTTCGCTTCAAAACGGAGGTGTATTTCTACTTTCTTGACATCTTTGTGGGACAGTTTGAAAATAGATTTTCAGACTTTAAAGAAATGGCCAAACTGTTCACAGCACTTAACCCGAAGCACTTTGAGCAACCCGATGCTGAAATGAAAATGCTGCAGCTTGCACGCTTCTACGCAGAAGACGTCTCCGAGCCAGAGGAAATTGTGCAGGAATTCCACTCATTTCGCACATTATATTCTGAATTGGAATTAAAGCTGACAACCGATGCAGTTCTGCCTTTTCTCATTGCCAATGACATGGATAGAGCAAACCCCCCTCTGACCATTCGCCATAAAATTTACAAAACGATCCCCATCAGTAGCGCCAGTGCTGAACGAAGTTTCAGCCGCATGAAGCTCATAAAAAACAGTTTGCGTACATGCATGGATGAGGCCAGACTGAGCCGGACATCAACATTGATAAGGAGAAAGTGGTCGGCAAGTTTGCCACCATGAAGGACAGGAGGACAAAACTTTAAAAGAGGACCAC
>SSNP01000205.1:633493-646299 GCA_006937955.1 Pachypanchax playfairii
TCAGTGAAACCTTAAAAACATATTCTTTTTATCAGAATGTGGTGGTCTTGACCAACTGCCTCTTTGAATGTGCTTTGTGTTGCTGTGAACTATAACAGACCGCCGAGTCTATTTTCCATTATAGAAAATGTTATGATAAACCGCTGTGTCTATATCTATTTAAATAGATTGTGTAATGTTAAACCAAATGTGTTCATTTTATATTTAAGCCGTTATGAAAGATGGTACAGATTTAGCCGGTGACTATTTGTCTAAGCTTTCAGCACCACGGACAGCCGACGTTCGGAGATTGACACCTGTCAGGCTGCATTTGTGTGTGTTTTTGTTCTTCAGAATAAGTTTGTGGACTGGTTTCTGGCTTTACTTTGCTTTTTGAGGCATGTAGTTTTGCTTAGCTCAATAAAAGTGAGCATTAGTGTTATTTGATAGGATGAGGTGTTGATTAAATGGTAAAATCACTCCCTTAAGGGCCCACCTAGAATGCTCCGCCCCCTTTGTACTGAGACCCACGCTCCGCCTCTGGTTTGTGCTTTCACATTTGTGTGCTCACCTGTCAGTTTTCTTGTGAGTTACTGTTCCTGCCTGGACCCTGTCCCACGTTGGACCAGAAGTGACATCTCCCGGAGCCCCGTCTGTCCAGAAACCAGCCTGTCTCCCAAGACTCTTGCAACTGTTGCGGCTCTGAGGCTGGGATTCACTTTATTTTGCCTGCCTGCCTGTCTGTCTTTTTAATAAGGAAAATATATTTAAAATTTTGTTTTTATTTTGTTGGTCTTGATGCCCTTTTAACTACAGTTTATGCATAAGTCAACACACATGCATGGCCACTGTTCTTGATATTTATTTAAAAACTTTGGCGGGACATGGACCCTCTTCTTTTTCCCTTTCTTCTTCTTCTTCTTCCTCATCTGCCATGGCAGTGGATGCAAAACCTGTTTCAAAAGATTTGTTGGCTACATGTTTAAACTGTACAAATAATCACATTCCTCCTTATACATAGGCCTATTCTATCTGCAGTGGCTATATACCCATATAGTATATATATACAGTGGGGCAAAAAAGTATTTAGTCAGCCACCAATTGTGTAAGTTCTCCCACTTAAAAAGATCAGAGAGGCCTGTAATTTTCATCATAGGTATACCTCAACTATGAGAGACAAAATGAGGAAAAGAAATCCAGAAAATCACATTGTCTGATTTTTAAAGAATTTATTTGCAAATTATGGTGGAAAATAAGTATTTGGTCAATAACAAAAGTTAATCTCAATACTTTGTTATATAGCCTTTGTTGGCAATGACAGAGGTCAAACGTTTTCTGTAAGTCTTCACAAGGTTTTCACACACTGTTGCTGGTATTTTGGCCCATTCCTCCATGCAGATCTGCTCTAGAGCAGTGATGTTTTGGGGCTGACGCTGGGCAACACGGACTTTCAACTCCCTCCAGAGATTTTCTATGGGGTTGAGATCTGGAGACTGGCTAGGCCACTCCAGGACCTTGAAATGCTTCTTACGAAAACTTACCCATCACAACAGTTGGAAGAAACGGTTTAAATCTCCACCGCTTTTCTCTCTGCTTCACTCCTGTCCTGCCTCCTCTTCTCTTTCTCTTCAACTCCAGCGGGATTTGCTGTGTTATTTCACTGTTAATTTTGATTTGGGAGAGTTTTATCAGTTGGTCACGCTGATAAACAAGTCTTCCGTTGCCATGGAGACCTATCACAACAAAATCAGGAAACAGCCAAAAAGAGCCAAAAACATCCAAAAAACTCTCCCATGCAGCACAAAAATCCCCCTTTAAAAAAACTAATTTGACAGCTGAAGTCTGTCAAAAGATGGCTGTAATTTTTTAAAAAAACACAATAAGACAGAGCTACTACTACAATTTGCTGCCACCTCGCAGTGCATTCTAGAATAAAATTTGCCACGCCCACAGGATTTTTCTACTCAGGTATGTTAAGGTCCTTCCAGAGATTCATCCGACATAGTTTTGTCCTGATCTGATCATGCATAGTGATTTTACAGCAAGAAGAATGCCAGAGTATGACCCCAAAAAGAAAAACGTGACACTTCTGGTTCTTAATGGGCAGAGCTAAAGATATCCCAAAATTTCAATGTATAGTTTTGTTCATCCATGTACATTTTCATTTAGATCTGAGAAATTCAGGAAGTTATAAGAGTTTATTTTTTCTGATTTTTTTTGGCTTGTAGGCCAAGTTTGAGGTGAAGCCACACCCAAACTAAAGAGAATCTGTACAATCCCTAAAGAGGTTTTGTTCCCATATACCTAAAAAACATACTGACCAAGTTTGGGGCAGATTGGTTAAAATCTGTAGGAGGAGTTAGCTCAAATGCGTGGAAATGGCAAAATGATCAGTTTTTCCAAGATGGCCGACTTCTGGTTGGGTTCCGGATATGGATCCAAGAGGCTTTTTTGTAGGTCCTGGTGTGGTCCATCTGTGTACCAAATTTCAGAATCCTAAGTCAAAAAAGTGAGCCCGGCTATACATTTAAGCATCCACAAGGGGGCGCATGCCATGCTCATTAGTCCCTGAATAAGACTGGTGAGTGTTTTCACTGGTAAGTACTGGTTAACAACCCATTAGTTTCTGCATAAGACTGGTGGGTGTGTTCACCAGTAAGTACTGATTAACTGCCCATTAGTACATGAATAAGACTGGTGAGTGTTTTCACCAGTAAGTATATCGGATAAGATAACCGTCAACAAGACGTGCGCATGATTTTAATATTTGTATTTGTATTTATATGTCAATAAAAGTCTTTTACACAAAACTGTGCAGTCATATACGTGAGTCTGAGAAATTGAGTGAATTAGGATTGTTGTCTTGTGAGTATGAATCTAAAAGCTGTGTGTGCAAAGTCTTGTGAATACAACACTAATTTTCTAGACTACAAAGTCTTCTCTGTGGATACGAATTTCAGCTTGTGGGTACGAGTTGAAAAGTAGCTGAAATGACATCACATGGGGGAGGAGTGATTATTCAGGTTAATCAGATTAATCAGGTGTTATGCCGAGAATGGCAGGCCTTCCGAAAGTTGCATTCCCTGACGCGCGTCATTGTAAACTCACTGATACGATGAGAAAACGGATTAAAATATCAGCAATGCCACAGTTTTACAATACACTTGTAATATTACCATGTTTAATAAGCATGTGCGCACTGTAAACGTAACGTGTTATTGCAGATGAATGTAAAAAACCTCAGCTTTTATCCAAACACGTTTGACTTTATTGTATAAACGTCACTGTGTCTAGTTTCGGTGCTCCGTTGTTTGTGTCACATTCTCCGCTTTTATCTACTATTGGCATAGTAGTTAAAGCATTTTATGACATCTGAACTTTTTCAGGTCGACATTAAAGGCTGATATTGGTGCGAACAGAACACAGTGTAAGTAAAAAAAACATCTATAATGCCATCTATAATGGCAGAGTGCATAATTTTGTTATCGGTTGAGCTAAAAACAGTAAATAATCATCTCCATAAAGACTCTTGTTAATAAATTAGTATACAGGGGTGCATGTAAGTGGTACACAGGTACTTTTGCAGACTCAAAGTATAAAATGCCGATCAGCTGATCTCTTCCATCTCATCACTGCTCAGCATGAGTGAGGGACCAAATTCTCGAAGATGCCAGATTTTTCCCTATAGACTCCCCTGCCAGTCAACAATAGTTTATTTAAATATATACACACACACACAAAAACATATCAGTCTTGAGGCTGATAAATGTGATCTATCCTGTGAGGTCACAGCTTGGCTTACTTCAGCTCTACTGGAGGTAGATGATGATTTCCTACTTTTTTTGGCTAAATTAAAGAGATAAACATTTTAAAATAATATGCACTTTATTGTTAATATCAATGGTTCCCATTTGAGTTTTGGGGCACTTTGGTGTTGATGTGAAACATCTGCAGGGGAGCACAAAATATGACACTAAATATAAATAATAAATACATAGATAATAAAAAAACAATAATTAGAGTTTTAATACATGGAGTGAAAACAGGGTCTTATGATGATAGAAGATGAACCAGAAAGCTGAAGATGGATGGAATAACACCAGCTATCAGTCTGATGATGTGACCAGTTGGATTAAAAATCTCTGGCCTGAAATGCGCGGCTGTGAAGTCTTCCCTTCTTCAAGCACCTTCCACTTCCTCCTGATATCGATTTGGAAAACCTTTAAATCCAAATCCAAAGATTTTCCAGAAATTTCTGCTCTTGCCCTTGTCAAGAACGGTCGCATTTCCCAGCCGCTCCCTTATCTTCTTCAACACCCCCCCTGTTCCTGCTTTTGTCTGTGTCTGTGTCTCTGTGCCTTCTGTACTGGCTGCTATGAACTGGAAATTTATATGAATGGATCTGGTTTCGTGGTCACTCAGCGCACTGGACAAAGTTTTTTCAAACTTAAGGCTAAAAAAGGGGGAGCAGTCTTGCCCGGAATCGACACAGCCGGCCAGGTTCACCATGGATTCCTGGGGTGAGTGGAAGATGGTTTGTCTGTCTGCCCTAGAAGTTGAAGACGTGGAGGATTTTACATATTTGGACTACAGATCGTGGGGTACCTGCTGATTGGCGCTGGTGGTTACCTGATATATCGACAAATTCGAAAGTTATGGATTGGTTGGGCTGCTACTAGCAACACTTGGACTAAAAGATTCGGAGATCTGGATTGCAAACTGGATGCGGTCTCCAAGCAGTACAGCGATCAGGTGGCTGTGATTCTCGAATGGGACAGGGAATGCAAAGTTCGAGACAGAAAGCTGGCTGACGGGGTGCTGGAGCTGAACCGTAAACTGGCTGCGCTGCTGGATCTAAATGGAAGGAGTGGTGCCACTTTGAAGAAGTTGCAGTTTCGGCTCGGTATGGAGAAGAGATTAATTGATTATTGGTGGCATTACTAAGCAATTTGGCAAAAATTCTGCTGTTTTGGACTTTTCCACAAAAGTGCACCATATGGACAAACAGGAGCTACTGGAATTCTTCGGCTTCGATCTAATCACTTTTATTTTTGTTTTGGCTAGCTTCAAGGCCAATGCACTAAATTCCCCTGGAGCAGTGAGTGCTGAGGTTCACAGCCCCCCCCTTACCCTGTCCACTGGACGCCAAAAGACTGAGGAGAGACATACCATCGGTTCTGGCACAGAGTTGGTGTCCTTGACTCTTCTCCCCATGCATACACACACTGATCACACTTCACATCCCTATAAAAGTTACCGACATGTCTCATTTATTGTCTCCCGCACAGGCTTTTTTTTTATCTCAAACAGTGCCACCCAGTGGGCGCTGCATGAGAGGATTTTTTTTTATCCTGACCTTCCTAATGTTTCCTTCTTCCTGTTTCAGCATATACGTTTATACGTATGTATATGTATGTGTATCTTATACTCTCATTTGGTGCCCAAAGTGGCTGCCTTAGGGCATGAGAGTGAAAATATGTCTCCACTGTAATTTGGTTGTACCTGTGCAATGAAAATAAATCTCATTCAATTTAGAATCTACACAAAAAAATTAAAAAATATTATCTTCTTCTTCACATTTTATTCATATTAACTTTTACTCCCCGTTTTATTCCTGTTCTCACCCCAGAGAGCTGATAAAACTTTTATTATGAAAAGACACAAACACTTTTGTTGCTAATGAACCAAAGCTGAAATCATGAGTAAGTTAGTCAACGGGTGTATATAAACCAGTAATTTATTTCTACCTTAGCATTATTCTGTCCGCTGTAATCAATGTTATGGGATATATAATTTATAAAGTGTTAGCCAATGTAGCTAATGTTAGTAGACTTACAAAACAAAATATATATTTATTAAAAAAAAAATAATAATGATGTCCAGTCTTACCTGTGAAAGTAATCCTGTGAGCCCTGGTCTCAATATTCCATTTATTAAAGCAGAAATAGCCTGAACAACCGTTGTTGATCTTAGCTGTGTGTCTGTCGAATACCGGACTCTAATGGGGGCACCACTTCCTACGCAGAAGCCAACGGGGCGTCTATTGATTGTTATGTCCATGGTTTTCAGCATAACACCGGATGGATTACTCCTCCCCCACATCATTTCAACACTTTTTTGACTCGTCCCACAAACTGAAATTCGTATCCACAGAGAGGAGAAGACTTCGTAGTCTAGAAAATTAGTGTTGTATTCACAAGACTTTTTCACTCACAGCTTTTAGATTCATACTCACAAGAAAACAATCCTAATCCACACAATTTATCAGACACAGGTATATGCAGAGTTTTGTGTACAAGACCTTTAATGACTTATAAATACAAATAGAAATGTTAAAATCATAAGTACTTCTTTCTGACAGCTATGTTATCCGATATAAGTACTGGTTAACTACCTATTAGTCCCTTGTTCCTTCCTCCCTTGTTCCTTAGATAACTAACTATTAGTCCCTCAATAAGACTGGTGGGTTTTTTCACCAGTGAGTACTGGTTAACTACCTACCAGTCCCTGAATAAGACTGGTGAGTATTTTCAACCGGTAAGTACTGGTTAACTACCTACCAGTCTCTCAATAAGACTGGTGGGTGTTTTCACCAGTAAGTACTGGGTAACTACTAGGGATGAGCGAGTACACCATTATCTGTATCTGTTTACCCATCTATATTATCTGTATTCGTATCCGTACTCGTAGAGGGCGGGACCTAAATCAGAAATGGGCGTGGTTTGTCCAAAATGGGCAGGACTTAAATTCGTACATTATTTTAAATCTGAAACTGGCATGGATTGATGATTTGAAATGGCTATATTTATTGTTTATCTAAATGAATAAAACAGCCTCAAAAAAGATTCAACCTACTGTTTTTATCACAACAGTAAAGGAACTATTTACAAATAAGGATAAGCTTCAAGCAGGTTAATATTACACAAGTAAATACGTAGCATTTAAATATTATCACACCACAATTTCCCCTTTCTCCCTCTTAAAAACAAGAGAGAGAACTAAAAACACTGTCCTCTTCTGGATGTTATAAACAACTCCGCTTGACCTGAACACAGGTCAAACTCTTCCTAAAGTTATGTATCAGTATACATTTATAACCGTGTGTGAGCTCGAGGCCCTTAACTGATTTGAACTTGTACCCCTAGGTGTAAGAGAGTATAAGTGTGCGCAGCGTTTTCTCAAAACAACACCATAACAAAAGATGGTTCTGTTTCTAAAATATGCAGGTCATTTAAAGAGCACTCGTCACCTCGAGACAGAGGTGCAGGCACATTTTACTTAAATAAATCAAAACACCTCCCCTGTGACCCCCAGGGTCATCCAAATTGGTCAGGGGTACTACAGAACCAGAGAATTTCCATTAAGGTGTGGGTTTTGTAACTCTCCCTAACTTAAACATAATAAGAAATAAAATAAGTGTTTGGATGCAAACTATTCCCTATATGTGATTTAAACTCCCCTTCCGGCGAGACTATTGATCTGGCCACCTCAGATCAGTTGCCATAAACTCCAGAGAGTTCGGTGCTCAAATGGAAATTTCTAACATCAATCCTATGTGTGTCATATTTAAAAATTAGCCATAATGGTTTAGCATGAGCTCTTTGTCCTATATAAGAAAGAGTAAGCTTTCCCTAAGCACAGCAAAATTCTGGTCTAAACATCATGTGATCAGTTAAGGTAAACCCTATGTCTTCATTCTCCTCCATAGAATGATGATGTCACTTGGCTGGTTCCAGGAATCACAGCCCTGTGATTAGGTTGAAAGACGTTCTTGCTAAACCTGCATTAGTTGGGAATCAAAATATATTCTCCACAGAACTTTTCTACTAAAATCATATCTAGTGTTATTTATTCTAATCAGTAAAGATTCAATTTACTTGTGAACAAATTCAAATCAAGCTGTGGTAAAATTATTAGCCACTCAGCTAACCTCTATATTTTGTAACTCAAACACTTAATTCTTTGAAAATTTGTTATGGTTAGCCACAAGAATAGATTCTGACAAGTTGTTTATACTCATCCACCTTTCTGATGGTCTCTGTTCTTCTCAAGTCCCCTCTTGCTCTGGCCCCTCCTACTCCAAGGACTCTGTTCAAATACAGCACAGAAAAAACTGCACACACACGAACCTCTCTGTCTGGTGGATAACTTTATAAACAATTTATTCCTAAAGAATTAGTATCTTTTTAACAAAATAACAACTCTGAAACAACTTGTCTTATTGTTTACTGTAACAGAGCAATCCAAATTTCATAATAGACGTGCCATGTTTTTATCTTTTCATTTCTAACTCTCTACAGCAGTTGGTCAATACCTTTAATAAAGCTGAACCTCTGATCACTTACTTGGATTGTTACTTAAAATTAAAGTTATTCTCTTTTTGCTGTATTTTCTTACTTGTTTAATAATTCTAACAGTTTGAAAAATCAGTCCTATATAACCTCAAATACACAGTCAATATCTACATACGTATATTTAGACCAAAACAAGTAACTGACTTAAATTATATTTATAGAAACCATTCCCTTGAAAATTACACTAAAATATTTTACTCAACCATAATTCAATTCTCAGACTGAAGTCAGTTAGAGAAGCCAATTCAACATCTAACTTGAATTTCAAGAGTTTTTTTCTTATTATGTGAAAAGACTGCATAGCATAAAGTCCAAAGTATTTAAATTCCTCTCAGTCTGATTCGTAAAAATATAAATAACTGTCAGGATATTTTAATACCCCTAAGTTAAATAACTATCAAAAAGACCATCAGTCAGACACAGAGGTATGGTTTCAATGAGCTTTGCATAGGAGAACGCCCAACCAAGGTGTTGAGATGATTCTGATGTGTTCACTTTTGCATTGCCTTTTTATTCACAAAGACACCTCCCATCTGGATGGAGCAAGGGAGGGGAACAAGTGGGGGTCAGATAATGAAGTCAGAGTAAAGTAAATAAACACATAATTGGATGGACAACAGTCACAGGTTGTAAACCAACTGGTTTCCAAGATAAACACGGAAGTGTTGATTCAGGCCAGGTCACTTTCAGTTCACTTACTCCTGCAGCATGACCTGTGACCTTTTACCAACATCGTAAAACCTTAAAATCTCCAACAATAACACTGGGTGTAGAAACAAACATTCAACCTCCAACTTCAGCTGAAAGTAGTTAATCTTATTGTTAATCTTATTTCAACCATTACATAGACTTTAGAAACACAATATTCTTAATTTATTTCACACAGAAGGTCCATCACTGTCAACACTCCATTTCTTTTACCATACCTTTAATATCATCAAATTATCATTTCAGCTTTTTGTTGTTTTTTTTTTAAAGGAAAACAATACAATTTTGGAAAAAACCTTCTTTCCATAAGTCTGTATTTCTGCAATCAAATGAATCCTTTCAAAGAATTTTATATAATTCCCCTTTAGAAATGACATTCTTCAGTCAGTTCTAAACACAATTTATATAATTTAACTGGATTCCTCTAAAGTTGCATTTAGCTTCAAAACATATTACATTATATCGAAATCCAATCCATAAGAAAATCTATTGGCATAGTTGCCATAATCATGTCAGAAAATGCTCAGATGTGTTTTACTTTAGGGGAAAATAGAACCTTATACACCTTTAAAGATAATTGTTAGCTGATCAAACACAAACTGGATTAAAATTCTGAACATGAAGCTTCACAACTCTTCGTTTAGAAAATATCCTCTGAATAACTTTACATCCCCTTCATTTAGTCATGTCTATTTACTATCCACACTTTAATTCAGTTATTTTTAACCAAGGACATTATCACTTATCATTTGGGCAAAATAAAGAAAAACTATATTTGTCAGGTGTTCTGTTTTAGGATCTCCCAAACACATTCAACCTGTTAGGTCACAGGTCACAACATGGATCTTATTAGCAGTCTGTGACCATATTCCAAAAAATAGTACACCAGTGTGCAGTATCTAAACTATATTTTAGCATACTGTTACTGATATTATTACTATTTAACCACAGTTGCATTTATATACATTTATTTCTGAAGTTTTTCCCTTGGGCCCTTATTCATCTGCCTGTTTAAATTAGAGTGCGTAACATACACAATTTCACCAAGACTGTTTTTTTCCTTCTTGTTTGCAGAATAATAGAAATTATTAACATACGCCAGTCTTAAAACTATATAGGAAAACTAACAAAACATAACAATTCCTTATTGCTAAAGGACAACATCCCAATTTTAAACACAAAAAATCCTGCTAAGATACCAACTTTATTTTTATAGGTTCTTTTAACTGGCGTTGTAACTCCTTACAATCAAACACACCCCTTGGAGTTGCTTTTCATTAGAAATCCATTTTATGAATTTATAAATTGTTTCTTTTTGGTTTTTTTCACTGACTCCATGTTTAATTTCTCATTTTTATTCAAAACCAAGTTAATATTCAAATATTATTTATACTCTGTTAAACGATATCAAATGTTGCCTTTTCTTAATTCTAACGTTATTGATCAAGATTTAAATGAAAGATAAGATAATAATCTGAGTCAGTAAATACCTTTATTCAAGAAACCACATAAAACAAAGAATCAGACAGACTTAATTAAACTTAATGCCAAACTTTGTAACGTTCCCCGCTTCATTTGAAAATTCAGACAAACAACTTTTAAGAGAGCAAACCATAAGACCATTCCCTGGTCTTCTACTAAACCATAACCTCCATAATATTACTCATCATTCTCCTTTTAACACAACATAGATATGTCTCTAATAAGGGGATGTCACCCATCCAACTTCTACCAGTGCCTTTTAACAGCAACATTTAACTAACCTCATTTAAACACAACTCAAATCTTGCATGACATTAACGTCTGAAAAGCCTCATCAAAGAACGGAAAAAACAATTAAATAAGCTTAAAAAATTTCTGCATATACTCACAGCTGTTTTGAACAAACACGAATGTCAAATCTGTTTGGTTCAGAGTCAGTCAGAACACATAGGGCCACATTCACACAGACACATTAGGTCCTGCAAATCCAGCATGAAAAAACACACCAAACACTCCTTCAGCTTGTCAGACACAGTGCAGCTGACATGAAATAGACAACAGTCTACACCACTTACAACACAGAGACCCCAAAATACACATACTTGCACATCAGGTTTCTCCTGATCTTAACTCACACAAACTCCAAACTCCTAATCAAAAGTTCTCCTTTTATAAAAATGTATGCTATTTCCTCTGTGTTCTACCTCAAAGTTTAACCTTTTTATTTTAAAACATGGTCCTCCCTGGACATATTTGAAGTTTCTTGCTCCTGGAAACTCATGAATTTATCTTACTATTTCTTCAGTATTAAACGTTTAACCAACAAATAAAGATTACAGTTAGAGTCTTCAATCATTCCTTATTTTGTGAATAAAACGGAACACAGAATTTTAAAGAAGAATAATTTATCATATATGATTCCCTTAAAACTTTGTTATCAAATTAGAGTAAAATTTGTCATCTCTTAATAGATGTCATCTTCTTTTCTTATTAAGAAGAATTTTCCTGATAAATAACAAACATTTCGCTTTTCATTCCTCTGAAACGTCCCATTGTCTCTAAACATTGTCTTCCACTAAATACAGGTAGGGTTATGTTACTTCATTCTTTTTTTATTTATTTATTAATTTGTTTTCAAACATGCTTTGAACTGTTTAGACACAATTTTTTCGGAGCTTTAAGCAAGATTTATCATGTTTAAAAACCTCAGAATTCCCAACATGGCTGCATCGTTCACAGCTTCACATACACAGACAGAACACTGTGTCAGGTTCAGTGTCTGTGCTGTGTTTTTTCTGTGTCGGGTGAGAGATCACTTTACAGAGAGAGGATCTGCGCTGGAGGATCTGAAGCAGCTGATTATCTACACCTGACGGGGATCAGGACTAATTGGAGGCAGGCAGCATATAAGCCAGTGGCTGACACTCATTCACCGCCTGGTTGTTGACTTTTATGGTAGTGTCTGTGTGCCAACTCTCCTAGTGATAATCCGTGAGCATTTTGAGCTTGTATTTATTCCCCAATGTAAATAACCCTGTTTTCTCCAGGACTTCTTCGCTGCCTGCTTCACGTGTTTCTGAGACTTTTTCCCGAGTTCCTGAGGTCTGGTCCCCGTCTCAGTCTGTCGCCCTCCAGCGCACTCACCCGAACCTGGATCTCCACCTCCCTGCACAGCACCACACTGGACCTGCCCTCCCTCCAAGCACCACCAACATCAGCTTCCTGTGAGTCACAGCTTTTCTCTGCTTCCAATGTTGTCGCTAAATACTGAAAGTGGAACTGTTACTAATCCTACTCTCCTCTGCAGTTTGGAACTTCCTGAGACGCACCCTGCTAACCTGTTTATCCCTTGCAGTTCCTAGACCTTCCCAGGGTGCACCAGATCACAGAGCACATTCTCACTCTGTACATAAAATTGGTGCAAAAGTGATAAGGTTTATTTACAGAGAATGCTTGTCTGCTGAGTCCAGCATATGGGTCACAAAAAACACTGAGCCTGTGACACAATGACCTTTAACCCCTCTGGTATGTCACTGACCAAATGCTATTTTACCTTCAAGACTATCCACTTTGTTACATGAAAACAACCAATGTTTATAATTGCAATTTCATTTTATTTTAACTTTAATCTTGTCAAAGTCACCCAGTAACCAAAAATAAGTCGATCTTCCTTGTAAAAGGTGTGAAACCCAAAGCCTTTGCTATCCTGTATTTGTCTAATTTTGCAAATTGTTTCCTAGAAATTTCAAAAGTGTTTTTTTTTTTTTTTTTTTTTTTTTTTTT
>SSNP01000205.1:646309-729180 GCA_006937955.1 Pachypanchax playfairii
ATTTTTTTTTTTTTTTTTTTTTTTTTTTTTTTTATATACTCCTATTAGGTGTTTAGGTCTCATTTAACAACAACAGAAGTTTGACCCCCCTTTTGTTTCTCTCAGGAAGCAGAATTAACATTATACTGGCCGTCAAAACAACCAGCTGTTAAACAGCAGAACAGATTTGCTGCACTGTCAGAGGACCCTGGATCTCTGTCTGACAACCACCCATCCCAAGGAAGAGACGAGAGGACTGCGGACGTATCGGAGAGAGGGAGGCCGCAGAGAGAGCTAACGAAGCTAAGGTCTGGGCCTGTTAACCTGATTGTCGGAGATTCCTCAATCAGAGATATTCGCTGGATGTGTGGAAGAAATACAAAAGTCCTCTGCTTTCCTGAAGACAGTGTGAGAGACATGCGAAGGAGGATCATTAAAATTGTGACTGAATTTCCAACTGTGAAGAACATCGTCCTCCACACAGGGTTTAATGACGTGTTCAAGGAACAATCAGAGATTCTGAAACGGGATTTTACTGAACTGATGAGCACAGGGAGATCTCTGGATGCTGCTGTTTATATTAGCGGGCCTGTTCCACCATCAAGATCAGGGGATTTATTATTTAGCCGGCTGCTGGCGCTGAATAAGTGGCTCTCATCTGCATGTGTTGACAACAAACTGCCTTTCATTGATAACTTCAACATCCTCTGTGAGCGGAGACACTATTTTAAGGCAAATGGCTTCTGTCTGAACAAGCCAGGAGTTAAACTGCTTGCCTCAAACATATTTCACCACCTACGTCATCGTACTGTGCTCTGTTCCAAAACAACAGTGATAAACCATGAGCTATCTGGAAGGACAGATAAACAGAGGCAAGAAACTCTACCTGCGCCCAACAGCACACCCAACCAGGATACCCCCCCTCCTCGTTTTCCCCCCCCGACCCCAAAACCCCTGCATCCCCCTTCTTCACACACCTGAGATTTACAAAAGAAATGATGCAGCGTGTTGACCTTGCCCTTCGTTCGACACCTCAGCCTGCCTTCATGTCCCCAATGCTGCCTCCCCCCCTACCCCCCCAATCAAAGGTAGGAAGGCCCCCCCCACCGGACCCTCCTATCCCACCACTTAACTTGCTCCATGCTGAGTCGCCTGCCTCAGATGTCTGATGTTTGTTCCAGGTTCCAACTCAAAATATCAACAATCATGAATTTTCCCAGCACAAGCTGGAACCCTGTTTAGATTTTACCATTCCAGTCCTGATAAGGAGAAGGATACATAGAGAACGCAGACAGCCGCGTTCTAGGAGATTATCAAAAATAAATATCCAGCGTGTCCCCAAACATTCAGTGAATGATTATGCCGTTAGAACTCTTAAGTTAGCCTTATTAAATGTTCGATCTTTAGCAGGAAAAACATTTTTAATCAATGATTTTATCGCTGAACATTGTCTAGATTTTATGTTTTTAACAGAGACATGGACACATGAAAACGATCATACTGTTCTTATTGAGTCCACCCCTCCCAATTATAACTTTATTAGTGAGGCCAGGGTGAATAGAAGGGGAGGAGGGGTGGCTGTTATTCTGAGTGACACATATAAATACAAGAAGTTATCTCTGGGAACATTCTGCTCATTTGAATATGTGGCTCTACAGCTGACCACCTCATCCAGAGTCATGTTTTTAAATGTCTACCGACCACCTAAATACTGTGCAGATTTTAATGAAGATTTTAATGAGCTACTTTCTTTGATCTGTGTGGATTTTGACCACATTGTTATCGTTGGTGATTTTAACATCCATGTTGATGACCTTGAGGATAAAAGAGCTAAAGACCTGTGTCACTCTAGATAACTTCGGGTTAACTCAGCATGTCACAGGACAAACACATTCTAGAGGACACACCTTAGATCTGCTCATCTCAAAGGGTCTGGACATTTCCAAGGTTACTGTGTGTGATGTGGGTTTGTCAGATCAATAGCTACGTTTACATGGGCACATTTAATCGGAATAAACGCCCAATCGGATAAAAAAGACGTCATGTAAACATGTCAATCAGATTGTTTTGATCCGATGCAGCCTGATCCGAAAGAAATTTACTTCCGATCGAGAGAGGTGGTTTTGTCCGATCTTCATTCGGATAGACGTGCACGTATACACCCATTCGGAAAGAAAGGGTGAAAAAAGCCCTTTGCGCATGCGTACAACTTCAGCGTGACGTCTTTCTGCTTTCGCAGACCCAAGTAGAAAACATAGCGGGAAGTAAACAGAAGTGGTCTGCTGGTGCAGTCATCCTGCTCTCCTCTCCTGTGGTGGAGGAGCAGTAGCAATATGTATTCAGCCTCTAGCTTGGTTAATGCAACCAGTAAAAACCCAAACATAAAGGTAATCACCCGCAGAAGGTCCATATTGGGGATAACGTGAGTCAGATCGAGCACACGATGGGGCGGGAAAGACGTGCAGAAAGGACGGAGTTTGTTTACTTTTTTTTCTTCCCCCGGAAAGACAACTCGCTGTGCGCATGCTCAACTCATTTAACCTGATTGAGTGCTTGGTGCATGTGTACTCATGGCATGATCAGATCCTTTCAGTTAGTGTCCATGTAAACAGGGATTTGGGAATTCAGATCGACCAAGATTTTAATCAGATTGGGGAAATTTGGCGCATGTAAACGTAGCTAATGTTGTGTTTTCTTTGAGAGTGTCATGCCAGTGCACACAAATGTTTCAGCCAAGGTGATAACAAAACGGTGTATAACTGAGAACACAAGTGAGATGTTTAATCAGGTCTTCCCTCTAACACCTGCCATATCAGGGGCTTCAACCAATGAACTGCTCACTAGCTTTAATGCTAACATGCTAAATATTATGGATTTTGTTGCTCCCACGAAAGTGAAGGTTATCTCTGGAAGGAAAAAGTCTCCATGGAGAAATTCCACACAGTTGAAAAATGAAAAGAGGGAGTGTCGTAAAGCTGAGCGCAGATGGAGAAAAACTATTCTGCAGGTTTATTATGACATCTATAAAGAGAAACTTCATCTTTATAATCTACAGCTGAGGAATGCAAGGAATGCATATTTTTCTGACATAATCTCTAAAAACAGTCATAACGCTCGGGCCTTATTTGCTACAGTCGACAGGCTAACAAACTCTCCTGTTTCAGTAGCTCCAGAACTTTGTTCCATCAAGGCCTGCAATGACTTTGCTAAATTCTTCACTGAGAAAATTCAAAATATTAGACAAGCAGTTAGCTCATCAACAGCAGGTTCAGGTCATGTTCTGTGTCCACAGAGTCCAAACACCATGACACAGTTTTATCCCATTAACAGCAAAGATCTGGAGGACATCTTAGGTCAACTGAACTCCTCCCTGTTGCTGTCTGGACATCCTGCCCACTGGTTTTCTAAAAAAGGTCTCAAAGACCTTAGAGCCAGATCTGCTACAGATTGTGAACTCGTCTTTAATGACGGGTGTTTTCCCAGAACTGCTGAAAACAGCCGTTATTAAACCTCTACTAAAAAGGGACAATCTAGACAAAACACAGATGATTAATTACAGGCCGATCTCCAATCTTCCGTTCTTGAGTAAAATCATTGAAAAAGCAGTTTATCATCAGCTAAATGACTTTATTAGACAAAACAACTGCTATGATGTCTTCCAGTCAGGTTTTAGACAGCACCACAGCACCGAGACTGCTCTGACCAAAGTTATTAATGATATATGTCTGAACACAGATGGTGGAAAAATGTCGGTGTTGGTTCTACTGGATCTCATTGCTGCGTTTGATACAGTCGACCACATTATATTACTACAACGACTGGAGAACTGGGTGGGTCTTTCTGGTCCTGTACTAAACTGGTTTAAAACATACTTGGAGAACAGGAAGTATTTTGTGTCAGTAGGTAATTTTACATCTGAGCAGACCAGAATTACTTGTGGAGTTCCCCAGGGTTCCATCCTGGGGCCTCTTCTGTTTAACATCTACATGCTCCCACTGGCCCAGGTCATAAAGAGCAATAATGTTAGTTACCATAGCTACGCCGATGACACACAGCTATATATCACAATGTCACCAGGAGACCGAGGTCCTGTACTGGCTCTCAGTAAATGCGTTGAGGAGATTAATGACTGGATGTGCCTCAACTTCCTTCAGCTGAACAAAAATAAAACTGAGGTGATTGTTTTTGGAGCCAAAGAGAAACGACTGCAGGTCACCACAGAGCTTCAGTCAATACACCTAAAAACCACCAACCAGGCCAGAAATCTGGGTGTAGTGATGGACTCAGACCTAAACTTTGAAAAACACATTAAGGCAATCTCTAAATCAGCCTATTATCACCTGAAGAACATCTCTAGGATAAAAGATTTAATGTCCCAACAAAACCTGGAAAAACTAGTCCATGCATTCATCTTCAGTCGGCTTGATTATTGTAACAGCATCTTTACTGGTCTTCCTAAAAAATCAGTTAAACAGTTGCAGCTCATTCAGAACTCTGCTGCTAGAGTTCTCACTAAAACCAGAAAAGTGGACCACATCAGTCCAGTTCTGAGGTCTTTACACTGGCTGCCTGTCCGTCAGAGGATAGACTTTAAAGTTCTATTGCTGGTCTATAAAGCTCTGAATGGTTTAGGACCAAAATACATCAGTGACCTCCTGACCCAGTATGAACCTACAAGACTCCTCAGGTCTTCTGGATCTGGTCTTTTATCAGTTCCCAGAGTCAGAACCAGACATGGAGAAGCTGCTTTCAGCTTCTATGCTCCACATTTCTGGAACAAACTCCCAGAAAGCCTCAGATCAGCTGAAACACTCAGTTTATTTAAATCAAGGTTAAAGACCCACCTGTTCTCCGCTGCATTTACATAAAGTTTTATTAGAAAGTCCAAATCCACACGGTTGCTTTTAAGCTGTCCTTTGTTCTAATTCTGTTTATTTAAATCATGTTTTCATTCTTTTACTTATGCTTTTGTTTCATGTAAAGCACTTTGAATTGTCCTGTACATGAATTGTGCTATACAAATAAACTTGCCTTGCCTTGCCTTACTGGGAAGGGATTTTCATTGAAGCCACAGCACATACATCTGGACAAACAGGATGCTCTGCCTGTTGGGATGGCACAAATCGCCCTCTTGTTGGGATCAATAAAGCAAAACAATGCTGCACAAGCACAAGAGCAAACTGTGAGGCTCTGGAGGATTCAATAACCCCAAAGAATGTGTGGGAATCGGGAGCTTAGGTTAGAGGAGAGCTTCAATCCCACCAACTCTGCCATGAAATAGCAATTGACCCATGAACCAGGCTGAAAGAAAAATCACTTGTTCTCATAATGACTACCTTCCACATCGGCAAAGAGCTGGCAGAGAGCTACAGCTCAGTTTGACAATTGTGCTGAGTGTGAAGAACAGGGAGGTTGGTCCTGCTTCTATTGCTCTCCAGCTGCTTGATGATCAGTCTCCTCATCACCAACTGCACCCCACTTCTTTATTCACTTTTCTCTAGAGACATTGAGCTGATAGTGATTAGCATGGGGCCTTACTATCTACTGCGGGAGTTTTCACATTATATTGTGATAGCTGTGTATGTGTGCCTCCCCTGCTGCAGCCTGCGATGCACTGCATACTGTAACCGGCAGACTTGAAACACAGCACCCACAGGCCCTTTTTCTGATAACTGGGGACTTTAATCACATGTCCCTGTCCTCCACTCTCCCCACTTTCACCTATGTCACCTTCCATGCCAGAGACAACAAAACACTGGACTTATTGTATGCCAACATCAAGGAGGCATACAGCTCATCACCTCTCCCCTGGGGTGCTCAGATAACAATCTGGTTCATCTCCAGCCCGTGTATCTTGTACACAGAGAACCAGTTGTGAAACACACATTAAAGAAATGGTTAGCACAGACTGAAGAGGCTCTTAAGGACTGTTTCCGTTCTACTGTGTGGGACAACCTCTGCAGCCCTCTGGAAGATGACCTCAATAGCATGACAGACTGCATTACGGATTACATAAACTTATGTGTGGACAACACCGTACCCATCACAAAGATACGGTGTTTTTCTAAAACAAGCCATGGAATAATCCTGAAATAAAGGCTCTCCTCAAGGAGAAGAAGAGAGCCTTTAGATCTGGAGACAAACAGGAGCTGAAGGTTGTCCAGAGGCAACTGAAGTGGAAGATCAGGCGGGGGAAAGACAATTATCATAGGAAGATGGAAAAGCAACTGCAGCAGGACAACATCAGAGGGGTTTAGAACAGCCTGAAGGCAATTTCAGGACAAAAACTAACCTCCCCAGGTTGCAGGAGACCTGAGGTGGGTGAGAAATAAATATTTTTAATAGGTTTGACTAGTCACCCACCCCTTCCCCAGCATCGCAACCCCCCACTGCAGTCTCGTCTAGGGTCTTCACACCTCTCAGCTCCCAGCTATCACACCCACCCCTTCTGAGGACTCAAACATCACCCTACACCAAGCACAATTTTGGTCCTTTTTAGCAACTCAAGTGAGGAATGAGCTGTGTAAGATCAATGTGCAGAAGGCTGCAGTTCCTGATGGCATCAGCTCCAGGCTCCTGAGGTGTTGTGCAAATGAACTGTGTGGCAATTTAGCATATCTGTTCAACCTGAGCCTGTTGCTGGGAAAATTACCACAGCTGTGGAAAACCTCCTCTGTGGTACCAGTACCAAATACCTCCCACCCCAAGGACCCCAGTAGCATCAGGCTCATAGCCCTGACATCACATTTGATGAAGACCCTTGAGAGGTTGGTCTTAAACCATCTGCGCCCCCTGGTGAGGTCTTCATTGGATCTGCTGCAGTTTGCCTACCAACCTGGCATCAGGGTGGAGTATGCCATCAACTACCTGTTGCATCGAGCTCTGACTCACTTGAAGTAGCCTGGAAGCACTGTAAGGATCATGTTCTTTGATTTCTCCAGTGCTTTATACACCATCCAACCACACCTTCTGAGGGACAAACTGGAACTATCAGGATTGAACCACTATTGAACTACCTCACAGGATGCCCACAGTATGTGAGGACAAAGGGATGTGTCTCCGATACACTGGTCTGCAGTACGGGGGCCCAACAGGAAACTGTGCTTGCACCGTTCATCTTCACCCTCTGCAGACTCCCAATGTGTCTCCTCCAGAAGTTCTCTGACAACTCGACAATAGTCGGTGTCATTATAGGTGGGGACAATTGAGAGTACAGACAGTGGACTCAGGACTTTGCGGACTGGTGCCAGCAGAATCATTTGCTGATCAACGATGGAAAAACCAAGGAGTCGGTGGTGGACTTTTGGAGGCACAGACCCACCACACTGACACAGGTGAACATCCAGGGAGTGGACATTGAGATACTGGACTCCTATAGGTACCTAGATGTCCATCTTAATAATAAACTGGACTGAAGCCACAACACTGATGCTCTGTACAGGAAGGGTCAGAGCAGACTTTACCTGCTGAGGAGGCTGAGGTCATTTGGAGTACAGGGAGCACTGTTGAAAACCTTCTATGACACTGTGGAGCAGTATTTTATCAACAGCGGACAGGAATGAGCTGGATAACTGATCAGGAAGGCCAGCTCTGTCTTGCGACACACCCTGGATCCAGTGCAGGGAGTGGGCGACAGAAGGGCTCTGGCCAAAATAACATATCTGATGGACAGAGTCTCCCACCCCATGCGTGCAAATGTTGCTGAACTCCAGAGCTTCTTCAGTGACAGACTGCTGCACCCTAGATGCACGAAGGAGCCTTTTCGCAGGTCATTCCTCCCTGCAACTGTCAGACTGTACAATCAGAACTGCTCCCAGCAAACAAAAGTTTACATCAGCCCTAACCCATCACCAATACTGCTGTAACTTGCACATTTACTTTCAACAGACTGTACATAATAACTTATCGGAAGCTACTTGTTAACTTTTTCTCATGCACAGTTCAATGCAAAATCTGTACTTTTTCAATTTCAATTTTATAGATATCTTACAGCTACTTTAAGGATGGTACAGTGTTCATCATGTTCTTCTCACCTTCACTGTTCTTATTTTTCAGTTCCCTTCTTCTGTCTCTGTTTCTTCCATACACAAACGACTTTAAACCTAGACAGCACGATTACACAAACTACAGCGTCAAAGCACATACACACACACACACACACACACACACATCCGACACGCATCTCAGCTGACAGTGCGCACATTCAGGAATTACATACAGACACACACTTGTGCATTTAGATGTAATGCGCACACACATAGTCGGATAGCATAAACACATTTGACATGCACATGGGTCTTTTTGATGCCTTTTCTAGAAAATATTCTGGCCCGCACCTTCACATGAGTGTTGGGCGTCTCTTACTTTTTCTCTTCATTTATCTATGTGTGACACAAAGCGTCCAGCATTATCCACACACATAAAACCATTGGTACACTAAGGTTTGTCACATGGAATGTACATGGAGTTGGCTCGAGAGAAAAGAGGTTAAAGATTTTTAACCAGTTTAAACATTTAGAGTCAGATGTGGTTTTACTACAAGAGATCCATAAAGACACTACAGTTACTGATGAACTTAAAACTCCTGAGTTTCCCGATGTGTTTTCAGCCTGTTATAGCAGGCTAGAACAAGGGGAGTAGTCATTTTATTACATAAAAATAAAAAAATGTCAGTACTAAATACAGTTATAGAGGGTAGATTTATTATTATCAAAATATCAATTCATAACCGAAGATTGTTAATTGTTAGTATTTATTGTAGGACGCATCAACAGCCTCATTTCTGATTAATTAAATTGGAGAAGAGTGTGTGTATCAGTGACTTTCTCTGTGATGTGAGGACCTTAGCTCCACATTCCTTAGAATAATAAAAGGACCCAGGATCTCCACTTTCTGTGAATGGATTGTGTCATTCTCGACACTTTACGACTATTCACCAAAAGTCTGTCAACACCCCCCCCCACTGTGAAAACAGACTTTAGTCCGAAGCTGGTCTGGAAGCCCTTTTGAAGCCCACACACCCTACCGAGATAATTTACAGCAAATGCTGATGTGTTTAGAAAACCTTCTTCCATCAACAAGACACCAGGGCTTGGAGTCCACCATTTCCTACCTTTCTATCAAAAGATAAATCTTTTTGTGTTTGGATAACGCATGCCAAAGCATTCTGTGTTGCTTCAGCAGAGATGGGACGTCTCCGCTAGGACCCAAACACCCCCCTTTCTAACCACAGATGTTACTACAAAGGCTCAGCTAAATAGCCACGATGATTGAATTAAGGAGCCCCTCTGAGCACCTCAGACTGCTTCAATACACATATGAACTATTTAATGTGATCACAGCTAATTCAATCACTCCTTTCTTTACAGGTATCAAACCAGCATCTTTGCTCTGAAGTAATGTTCACCCAGTTTAACTAAAGTAATAAAATGATTTGATGTATATCTGAAAACTATATTCAGTGAAACTCTGATAATAAGCATGTAAATTCCAGATGTATGCAACTGTTGATCTGATCAATAACTGCTAACCGAAGTCCTCTCCACAGGAAATGTCTAGGAAACATTTTTTTTGTTTGAGAGAAGTATTTCTACATGAATTAGTGATACATTGTTCAGTGAACAAAATGAAATGTGTTTAAATCACTCTCTTCAGTAAGTCGCTATAAAGAGCAATGTAATCTAAATTCATTTAAATAATGCTTTGGTCAAACATGTTACAGATCTTATTAGTCATTAGAATAAGGAAACACTGTTCATTAATTCTTGGTAAAAGATAAAATTGATGGTAATGTTAGTCTCCCAAAGAGTGGATGAGCAAGCGTTTTTATTTGATATAATGAAAGAATCTGTAATCAAGACCGAGGGCAGACCTAAAACGGATTTTTCATTGGCTAAGAGCCAGTGATAGTCACGCCTAGAGGCGGGCGTAGGAGTCTATAATTGACACCTCATGAAGAGTCATGACTCACTTTTTATTCTTTTTTCACTTTTACTTTTCAACTTCTTCCTCACCTTTTCATTTTTTCGCCTTTTTCCAAAAAACCTCCGCTTCAGTTTTTATCATTTTTACCTCGTTTTGCGAGTTTAAAACCTTTTTCTTGATTTTATTTTAACAAACTCCTCGTTTATTTGACACTTAAGCTTTCGTTTTAAAGCGCGATTTTCTTGATCTTCAAAGCTCATTTTTCTTTAAATTCGACGCACGTTCAAACACGCAAAGTATCTTGTTTGAATAGTTTAATTCCACAAAACCCAGACTTCACGTCGCCAACTGGAAGAAGATGTTATGTCATCAGAATAAAGAAACACTGTTTATTAATTCTTGTTAAAAGATAAAATTGATGGTAGTTGTAGTTTTCACAAAGAGTGGATGAGTAAGCTTTTTTTTATATAGTTTAAGAATCTGTAACCAATACCAGTTGGCAGTCCTAAAATTTAAATTCCCAAACGGATTCACCAATTGGCTGGAGCCATAGAAGCGGCACCCTAGAGGCGGGCTAAACAGCCGTATGAAATTTACGGCTCACTCTCTCTCTCTATCCTGCAACCCCTCGTGGCCCTTTTTGGCCCTGCTTCCTTTTCTCTTTTCCTTTTTTTTAAGACTTTCGTCATCTTCATCTTTACTTAATTTTAGGAAGCCTACTTGGCTCTCGTTTTATCATTTTTACCTCGTTTTTCGAGTTTAAACCTTTTTGATTTTATTTTAACAAACTCCTCGTTTATTTGACACTTAAGCTTTCGTTTAAACGCTCGATTTTCTTGATCTTCAAAGCTCATTTTTCTTTAAATTCGACGCACGTTCAAACACGCAAAGTATTTTGTTTGAATAGTTTAATTCCACAAAACCCAGACTTCACGTCGCCAAATGGAAGAAGAAACTACAGATCCCAGAATTCCTTCCGTGGGCCTTCCGACATGTGACGATCACCACCAGTGACCTGATCCTTACGGAGCAGCCGTGCATCTACCCGGGCAAAGTTCCGACACTCGGAGGAGAGTTGCTTCGAGTCGGCGGACCTCTCTTGGAACCAAAGGAGCGAAATTCTCCGCCGTGCTGCAAAAGAAGTAAGAGATCGATTTCATTTAATCCATGACTGATTAAAAGCTTTGTGTTGGTTCGTCTCAGTGGCCCGGAAGTGAAATCTATGCCTCCATTTTTTCTTCTTTTCTCTCACTCACTCCAAAATGACAATTTTCTTTAAATTGGTTAGCAAATAGGTTAACTCCGTAGCTCGCTCATGTCGATTCGCGCTTTACAACATCAGGAAAATCAGAGCCTTCCTCACAGACCACACCACACAGCTTCTGGTCCAGGCCCTGGTCTTGTCCCGGATCGACTACTGCAACTCATTGCTGGCCGGTCTTCCGGCGTCCTCGGTTAAACCTCTGCAGATGATTCAGAACGCAGCAGCACGTCTGGTCTTCAACCAGCCCAAGAGGGCTCATGTCACTCCGCTGCTCATTTCCCTGCACTGGCTTCCAGTTGCAGCACGCATCAAATACAAAGCTCTGCTTCTGGCTTACCAGACTCTAACACACACAGCTCCTACCTACCTTCACTCCTTCATCCAAACCTACATTCCCACGCGTCAGCTACGCTCAGCCGCTGAAAGACGCCTAGCGCTTCCACCACAACGTGGCATGAGATCATGTTCCAAACTCTTCTCCTCTGTTGTCCCCCGATGGTGGAATGACCTACCAAACTCGGTCCGATCCTCAGAGTCTGCAGCTACTTTTAAGAGCAGACTTAAGACTCACCTCTTTAAAGAACACTTTCAGTCTTAATGTAGGAGTAATTTATGATTTATGATATCGATTTGAGAATTTATCTCTCACAAAAAAAAAAAATAAAATTGATGCACTTGATGTATCAGCGTCGGAATTAAACTGGACTCCAAACAGTCCGCCTCCTTATATTTTTTTCCTTCTCTTTGAATTCTTGCTTGTATGTTCTCTCAATGTAAGTCGCTTTGGATAAAAGCGTCTGCTAAATGACAGTAGTAGTAGTAGTAGTAGTAGTAAATTTAAAATTATCTTCAGTGTTAAAAGAGCATTTTCCGTTTCCTCACCCACTCTTACTAGTGTTTAAGATTCTTGAATGTTAGAAAGTCCACTTATTCTAGAAACATACTAAGTCTGACGTAATTTCCTGTTTGTAGCATCGTTAATTCCATTAAATGTTTAACTGTTTATTTGTTTGTTTGTTTATTGGTCTGTCTTCCTTGTTGTTCAATAAATATTAACCTTAATTTTAATTGGCCGATTCAGTGAGTTTTTATGTGTGATTTGAGTCACTATCTGGACGGACATGCGACTTCATATTATGAGACTGAAATAATTTGATTAAATATTTTAATATTTAATTCCTTCGAAAGAAGGTGGTGCCCCGAATAACACGTATGGAAGAGGCAAACGTTCATAATACGTGTTCCCCTACATTATGGACCAAATGTTGATGATCCCTCATTTTTTCATACTTTTTTAACTGCACTTTCTGAGCTCTCAGACTGTTCACTGATTGTTGGAGGCGACCTCAACTTTGGGTTAAATGAAGAAATGGACAGGCTGAATACAGCAGGAACTCAGCGCTGCTGGCAGCCTACCAGCTTAGTGAAACAGTACATGAGTGATTATGGCCTTTGTGATGCATGGCAAACTCTTCATCCCAACCTTAGAAAATATAGCTACTTCTCACATGGCCACCACTCTTTGTCAGGTTCAGTGTCTGTGCTGTGTTTTTTCTGTGACGGGTGAGAGATCTCTTTGCAGATCTGCGCTGGAGAGCTGAGGCAGCTGATGAGCCACACCTGACAGGGATCAGGACTAATTAGAAGCAGACAGCATATAAGCCAGTGGCTAACACTCATTCATCGCCTGGTTGTTAACCTACATGGTAGCATCTGAGAGCCAACTCTCCTCGTGTTATTTCCTTGAGCAAGCTAAGTATTTTTGAGCTTGTATTTTTCCCCATTGTGAATAACCCTGTTTTCTCCAGGACTTCACTGCTGCCTGCTCTGTGTGTTTCTGAGACTGTTCCCTTGTTCCTGGAGTCTTATCCCTGTCTCAGTCCGTCTCCCTCCAGCGCACTCACCCGACCGTGGAATTACACCTCCCTGCACAGCACTGGACCTGCCCTCCTTCCAAGCACCACTATTATTGGGGCGGCTGTGGCTCAGTGGGTAGAGCGGTCGTCCTCCAATTTGAATGTTGGTGGATCGATCCCGGCTTCCACCGCCACATGTCAAAGTGTCCTTGGGCAAGACACTGAACCCCATGTTGCCCCCCGATCTGCGTATCGGGTTGTGTGAGTGTTAGCCCCTACCCTCTCCCCCCGGCTCACATATCGGGTTGTGTGAATGGGTGAATGCAAAACCTTGTAGTGTAAAAGCGCTTTGAGTGGTCTGAATGACTAGAAAAGCGCTATACAAATACAGGACATTTACCATTTACATTTATTACCAGCTTCCTGTGAGTCCCAGCTTTTCTCTGCCTCCAACGTTCTCTCATACTCTGAAATTGGAACCATTCCTAATTCCACTCTCCTCTGCAGTTCGGAACCGCCTGAGATGCACCCCACTAACCTGTCTATCCCTTGCAGTTTCTGGACCTCCCCTGGACGCACCACATGACCGAGCACATTCTCACCTATTGTATATAGAACTGTAAATAAAACTTGTCACTTTTGCACCGGAGAATGTTGTTCTGTGTTGAGTCCAGCATGTGGGTCACAAAGATCTCTGAGCCTGTGACACTCTTACTCTCATCTAGGTTACTTTATAGTCAGTAGCTCACTACTGAGTGATATTTAAGACACTGAGATCCCCCCTATAGCTGTCAGCAATCATGCTCCTGTGTCTTTAACTCTAAAAAAATAAAGTAATTTCGCCAATTCAAAACTGGAGGTTTAATACGTCACTGGTGAAAGATGAACTGAGTATTTTAAAAATGAGTGGTCTTTATATTTAGAATGTAATGATTTACTGGGAACATCAGCATCAGCTCTGAGAAGCAAAGAAGGCAGTGATGAGAAGTAGAATAATCTCCTTATCATATAAAAAGATCAAAGATATCCAGGATTTAGAGGCAAATATTAAATTCTTAGAAGAAACCTACATCTCCTCTCAAGAAGAAGAAACACTGAACAAAATATGAAAAACAAAACTAGAACTAAATGAAATAATAAAACGAAATTCTTAGTACAAAAACTTAGCCTTAAAAATTTTTAATACAGCAACAAATCAGGTCAGTTTCTAGCCAATCAGTTAAAAATAAATAAAAAACAATATGCGCCATTCAAGATAGAACAGGTAATGTCTACGACCCTGAAAGAATTAACGACACTTTCCGAGACTTTTACAAGACTCTATATTCTCTACAGATAAATCCATCCGATGAAGAGATCCATCAGTTTCTAAATAAAATAACACTTCCCAAATTATCAAATGACCAAACATCAACCCTGGATTCAGCACTCACATCAGCTGAACTCCAGGAAGCCCATAAAGCATGCCAAACAAAAACGCTCCGGGTCCAGATGGGTTTCCAACTGAGATCTATAAAGAATTCTGGACTGTACTGGCACCAACATTCCAGAGAATGTTGCAGGAAATAAAGGAAAATGACAGAATGCCACCAAACATGAATACTGCCAATATTAGTCTGTTTGCTATATTTATTGAACCGCTAGCGGTAGCAATTAGGCAAAATAAGGACATCGAAGGCATAAAATGCAAGAACGTACAACATAAAATCAGTCTGAATGCTGATGATGTGCTACCCTTTCTGAAAGATTCAAAAAACTCACTGTATGAGGTCATCGCACGAATAAATTCTTTTTCTAACATTTCAGATTATTCAGTAAATTGGTTAAAATCAACAGTTATGCCAGTAAATTGTTCTCTCCATAACTCCACAAGAACTCAGTTACAGTCGGGAAATATTAAATACTTGGGTATTAATGTTTCCCCCAACCTCTCAGACTTGATTCAACTGAATTACACCCCACTTTTAAAGACAGTTGTAGATGATCTGACTAGATGGAAGTCACTACCTTTATTACTCATGGGAAAGGTTGCGTCAATTAAAATTATGGTTTTACCAAGAGTAGATTATTTATTCACAATGATTCCAAATAGACCACCATCAGACTGGTTTAGATCTCTGGACTCATCCATTTCTAAATTCCTATGGAAAGAAAAAACCCTGCATTAGTCTAAAAACATTACAAAGGCTCAAAGATAGTGGAGGAGTAGACCTCCCTAACTTTCACCAATACTACTTAGCAAACAGGTTACAGTACATCTTAAGATGGATTAATAAAAGCACCTTGGATGAGCCATGGTTAGATGTAGAACAAGCACTGTGCAGTATCATAGAAATCTCAGACCTTACCTTCATTAGCCTAAATATTAAAGGACATGTCTGCTTTAAAAACATTAATATCAGCTCTTCTCTGGCAGCTTGGTGGGAGTTTCTCAATATGACTGAGTCTTCACTTATCCCATGCAAACGTACACCCATATGGAACAACCTGATATCTTACAAAACAATAAGATGATAAACTTCTCAGATTGGAGCAGTAAAGGAATCAAATACTTGGAACATATAGTTCAGGGGTGGCGAACTCCAGGCCTCGAGAGCCAAAATCCTGCACATTTTAGATGTTCCCCTGATATAATTGAAGGAACAGATTTTATTCCATTCGACAGTTTAGTTCTGCAGTATGGAATTAACAGGAATAAGTTTCTAGAATATCATCAGATTAAATCTGTAGTGAAAAATAAATTTAAGATTAATCAGATCAAACTACAAAATGGTACAATTTTTTAATCTTAAAAACCCTAAATTAATGTCATCCTGGGTGTCTACTGTCTCTTTATAGTATAAGTGCTAAATGGAAGCTGGGGAGGGTTTAGGTTCTCCTTTTGGGGCGGTGCTGGGCGGCTTGCCTTGGGCGTCGTTGGTTGCGGAAGTAGGCGCTGCCAGGTCACCCTGCCCTTGGTGGGCTGCGGGGAATGGGGTTGCTTATGGGGGTCACTAGGGGAGCTTGGAGGGAAGGTGGGAAGGTATGCTTGTGTATGTGTTTGACTGTTTGTTTATGTATGTCTGTTTTTGTCTATGTGTCAGGGTGGGTCTCGGACTCCCCCTTGATCTAGCAATATCTTATACCCCTTTATGAGGTCCTGTCTGCCCCCACCAAGCTCCCCACTGCTTACTGGTTCCCCCACCAGCCTGCGCACTGTGGGGTTTCTAGAGTTTGGGGCTGGGTGCTTGGGGTATGTGCGGGCCTACTCCCGGTGGCTGGCCGGTGGGCTGGGCGCTTCCTGGCTCCGTCCAATACCTTCCTCTGGAGGGGCCGCCCTTGGGTCTTGGGACCCGTGTCCTGGGGTGCTTGGGGGTGGCTGGCTGCCAGCGGGGCCTGTGGAATCGTGCCACGGCTCCCTGGGGTGCCTGTACTGCGGTTGTGGGGTGACTGCGCTGGAGGTTGCCTATGGTCGTGTCTGGGAGGGGGCTTTGGTTTCCCCAGTGGAGGCCTTCCTAGACTCTGCTGCTCCAGGGTTAGGGCCTGGATCCCTTGGGCTTGGGTCAGCCCTATGGTCTGCTTTGAGGTCCAGGGGCCGGGGCCAGGGCTTTCCACACCCACTGTAAAACAATTTTATGGAGAAACCTTATCAAATCAATCAAATATACTTTATTAATCCCCGAAGGGAAATTAAGTGTTGTTGTAGCTCAGTCTGTTTTCAGGAAGCCATTGTAGAAGGTTTTAGCTGTGGACAGGAAGGATCTCCTGTAGCGGTCTGTGCTGCAGCGGATTATGAAGAATCTTCTGACTGAAGACACTCTGTTGTTTAGTTATTGTGTTCTTAAGCAGATGATTAGGGTTTTCCAGCATGTTCTTCATCCTCCTTTGGACAATCAACTCAAGAGACCCCAGTTCAGTCTCCATAACGATCGGAAGTAAATTTAATTCTGATCATGCTGCATCGGATCAAAGCATTCTGATTGACATGTTTACATGATGTATTTTTTATCCGAATGGGCGTTTATTCCGATTAAATGTGCCCATGTAAACGTAGCTAGTGACTCAAATAACCACTCGTTACAACCAAGGTAGGCAGAAGAGCATCTCTGAACGCACAGTACGTCGAACTTTGAGGCAGATGGGCTACAGCAGCAGAAGACCACGCCGGGTGCCACTCCTTTCAGCTAAGAACAGGAAACTGAGGCTACAATTTGCACAAGCTCATCGAAAATTGGACAATAGAAGATTGGAAAAACGTTGCCTGGTCTGATGAGTCTCGATTTCTGCTGCGACATTCAGATGGTAGGGTCAAACTTTGGCGTCAACAACATGAAAGCATGGATTCATCCTGCCTTGTATCAACGGTTCAGGCTGGTGGTGGTGGTGTAATGGTGTGGGGAATATTTTCTTGGCACTCTTTGGGCCCCTTGGTACCAATTGAGCATCGTTACAACGCCACAGCCTACCTGAGTATTGTTGCTGACCATGTCCATCCCTTTATGACCACAATGTACCCAACTTCTGATGGCTACTTTCAGCAGGATAATGCGCCATGTCATAAAGCTGGAATCATCTCGGACTGGTTTCTTGAACATGACAATGAGTTCACTGTACTCAAATGGCCTCCACAGTCACCAGATCTCAATCCAATAGAGCATCTTTGGGATGTGGTGGAACGGGAGATTCGCATCATGGATGTGCAGCTGACAAATCTGCGCCAACTGTGTGATGCCATCATGTCAATATGGACCAAACTCTCTGAGGAATGCTACCAGCACCTTTTTGAATCTATGCCACCAAGAATTGAGGCAGTTCTGAAGGCAAAAGGGGGTCCAACCCGTTACTAGCATGGTGTACCTAATAAAGTGGCCGGTGAGTGTATCTGACACCAGAATGTTTGAATATGTGGGCAGAACTAAATAGCATGGATATAGTTATCAGGTAAATTACTATTACAGTTTGCACAAGTGTTAGATGACACAAAACCCATCCTGAACATCCTAGGACCTGTGTAATGTGTTCTATGTAGAATTGTATATAGTATTATATGCAGGTTGGAGTTTCTAGTCATTTTAAATGTTTTTAAACTGGTTTTGGACCAGAAATCATTGTGATAGTTGATTGATAAATCAGCTTCCCATTTAATCACTGGAAGGGAGATTGAGTCATTTATATTAGAGAGTATGCCATATATTTTAAGGTTCACATTTATAAGTGAAATTGGGTGATAGCTGGTGGGAAGTACAGGGTCTATATCTGGTTTAAGTAACAGACATATGTTGGCAGTATTCATGTTTGGTGGTATTATGCCATTATCTTGTATTTCCTGCAACATTCTCTTGAATATTGGTGCCAGTACAGTCCAGAATTCTTTATAGAACTTAGCTGGAAATCCATCTGGACCTGGAGCCTTTGTATTAGACATGTTTTTAAGGGCTTCCTGGAGTTCAGCTTATAATAATGCATTTTATTTATAGGCGCCTTTCTGGACACTCAAGGTCACCTTACAACAACAATTAAAAACATTTAAAACACAATTAAAATACAAGTTAAAAACAGCATACAGGGAAAAAAAACAAAACAAAGAACAGTGCAATTATGGTCACAGTGAGAATGCTTGTCTAAACAGATGAGTTTTGAGTGTGGATTTGAAATGTGTGAGTGAGTCGGTGTTACGGAGGTCAGGGGGGAGAGAGTTCCAGAGCTGGGGAGCAGAGCGACTGAAAGCTCTGCTCCCCATGGTGACAAGACGGGCGGGTGGGACAGTGAGAAGGGGAGCGGAGGAGGAGCGGAGTGAGCGGGCAGGTGTGGTAATATGGATGAGGTCAGTCAGGTAAGGAGGGGTGAGGTTGTGGATGATTTTGAAGGTCAGGAGCAGGATTTTATACTGGATGCGTTGAGTGATGGGGAGCCAGTGGAGCTGTTGGAGAACAGGTGTGATGTGGTTTATGGAAGGAGTGTGTGTGATGATGCGGGCGGCTGAGTTTTGGACCAGTTGAAGTTTATGGAGAGTTTTTTGAGGTAGACCAAACAGAAGGGAGTTGCAGTAGTCCAGTCGGGAGGTGACGAGGCTATGAACCAGTATGGCAGTGGAGTGGGGAGTGAGAGATGGGCGGAGTCGGTGGATGTTTCTGAGGTGGAAGTAAGCGGACCGGGTGATGCTGTTGATGTGTGAGGTGAAGGAGAGAGTGCTATCGAGGATGACACCCAGACTCTTAACCTGAGGGGAGGGGGAGATGGAGGAGCTGTCAACGGAAATGGAAAAATTATTTATTTTGTTTAGGGTGGATTTTGTACCGATGAGTAAAAGTTCAGTTTTATTGCTGTTTAGCTTGAGGAAGTTTGAGGTGAACCATGATTTTATTTCGTTGAGGCAGTTGGTTAGAGAGGAGGGTGGAAGTGTGGAATTTGGTTTGCTGGAGATGTAGAGCTGGGTGTCATCCGCGTAGCAGTGAAAGTGAATGTGGTGTTTTCTGAAGATGTAACCAAGGGGAAGGAGATAGATTATGAACAATAAGGGACCAAGGACAGAACCCTGAGGAACACCAGAAGTGACAGGGAAGGGACGAGAAGTAAAAGATTTGAGCTGAATGAATTGGGTGCGATCGGAAAGATAGGAATGGAACCAGGAGAGTGGAGTGCTTGTAATGCCAATGGAAGAGAGTCTGTCTAGAAGAATGGAATCGGAGATGGTGTCAAAGGCTGCACTGAGATCAAGCAGGAGGAGAATGGAGAGTGAACCGGAGTCAGCAGAGAGAAGGAGGTCATTTGTGATTTTAACAAGGGCAGTTTCAGTGCTATGGAGAGAGCGGAAGCCAGATTGGAATTGTTCATAAAGGTTATTGGAAGAGAGATGGGTGTGGAGTTGGGCAGCAACAGTTCTTTCAAGCAGTTTGGAGATGAAGGGAAGGTTTGAAATGGGACGGAAATTATTGAGGTCAGAGGGATCAGAGCCAGGTTTCTTGAGTATGGGGGTGACAGCAGCAGTTTTGAGAGGGGAGGGAACAGTGCCGGTAGAGAGGGAAGTTTGAATAATGTTAGTGATGAGAGGGGAAAGTGCAGAAGTTGAAGCTTTGACAAGAACAGTGGGGAGAGGATCAAGTTGACAGGTAGAGGTTTTGGATTTCTGAATAAAGGTGGAGATTTGGCTGACAGATGGAGGGATGAATGTAGAAAACAGATGGGTAGGAGCTGGGAAGAATGGAGCAGGGGGGTTAGAGGTAGATGAAGGAGTGAGTTGCTGGTGGATGAGTTGAATTTTAGAGGTGAAAAATGAAGCCAGTGTATTGCAAAACTCAGATGAATAGAGATGAGATGGAAGAGAGTGAGAAGGTTTGGTGAGGTTAGAAATGAGTGAAAAGAGTGTCTTTGTATTGCCTTCGTTGGAGCTGATTAAACTGGAGTAATATGCAGATTTTGCTTTGGAGATCGTGTCTTTGTATTGTAGGAAGTGGGTTTTGTACATGTCCTTGTGAATAGTAAGTCCAGTCTTTCTGTAAAGTCTTTCAAGTCGGTGGCCTTTTGCTTTAAGTTGTCTGAGGGTGGGAGTGAACCAGGGTGCTGTGTGTGTGAAAGAAACAGATCGGGTTTTGAGTGGTGCCAAAGTGTTAAGAATGTTTTGGAGGTTTATGTTGTAGTGTGTGAGAAACTCATCTGTTGTAGAAAGACTATCAGCACTGGGAATGTTGTTGATTAGTGATGTTAGATTGTCCAGGTTAATGTCCTTGATTTTACGGAAGTGTATGGTTCGTGGTGGGTTAGATTTGGAGAAGGACAAGTTAATATTGAATGAGAGCAGCAGGTGATCTGTGTATGGGAGGTGATCGGTTTTACAGTCTGATGGTGATACTCCTGTGCAGCAGATCAAGTCCAAAAAATGTCCTTTACTGTGTGTAGGAAAATTGACAAACTGTTGAAAACCAAAACTGTCTTTGAAGTCTTTGGAAAGTGGGTTATTGATATTGTCCATGTGAATATTAAAATCGCCCAGCAGAATGACATTTGGTGAGAGCGTAGACAGATGAGTGAGGAATGAAGTAATGTCATTAATAAAATCTTTGTTAAGTTTAGGGCGGACGGTAGACTGTGTCAAAAACAGTGGGAATAGGTCCAGAGAGCTGTAAAACTGTAGCTTCAAATGATAAAAAACAGGCACATTAACGGGCACAAATTTCCAGTCCTCACGGAAAATCACCGCGAGGCCCCCTCCTCTCCCAGACACGCGAGGTGCGGCATGGTAAACAAAGCCAGGCGGAGTAGCTTCGTCCAGAGCGGAGAAATCATGGACTTGCTGCCACGTCTCAGTCAGGCATAGGATGTCAAACTTACGGTTCGTCAGGAGCTCTTGGACGAGGGGTCCCTTACTCGTGAGAGAGCGGATGTTCAGCATGCCGACGTTGACCGCAGTGTTGCTTTGCCCGACTGGAGCGCTAGCCGACCTCGGGACGCGGGCCAGCACAGAGTGATCCGCACGGCGTCCGGCGTTCCTGCCCAGGCGGTGAGCGGCAGACCAGAACGACTTGATGGAACTGGAGTCGTCTTATTGGTAGTTTCGGCGAGAGCCCCGGTGAGTGCATCTCCGCCGGGGCACATAGAGGATGTCCGGGTGTTGGAGCAGATCTGGCGCTGGTGGACCATGTGGATTATAATGGAGTTTAAACTCAGTGGCTGTATACTGGAACAGAGCAGCTGATGAATGGTGGAAAGCGGACAGGATGAACCAGCAAAAAACAAGCCACACACAGCAGATCCACATAACTGGGCTCGTAAACAAAGGGGCACTCAGGAAGCAGAACACAGCAACTGTTTTCCCGCTTGACCTCCTCTTCTCCCTGTTGCTCCTTCGTCGATCGAGATGCAAGTGTGACTCAAAGACAACTTGAGCTCATCACGCCGTTTGGCGGAGTGATCACCAATCCTTATTAATCCTTACTGGATCATATTCAATATTCCCAGTTGCATCTTTAACAGCAAAGAGTTGTTTTTTCCTTATTTGTTTTTAACTGTTTGGCTAAGAACTGACCTGATTTATTATTGCATTCAAAATTTTCTGATCTAAGTGTCATGGCCTCTGTTTGGTGCGAACCCTCTTACAAGCACAAGCCCCAGACCACAAAACAGTTTTAAAGTGTTTATTGAAGTTATGAAAAGGAGCACGGCCAGGCACGTAACTCCTGTGCTGCTGGCGGTACAGGAACCGGGCCTCACCGGGATGGAACCGTGGAACTCTAAACGGTGAGAGCACAGGTTAGTTATCTGAGGGGTTGTGATGTTGGAGCAAGCATGAGAACATGAGAGAAGGCTTACTTGGATGGCGCAGATGGTGGTGTTGAGAGGAGGAGTTGTTGGTGGCTGAAAAGAGGTCTGTGGTCCGGAGTGAGATGTGCAGGTGCTGGAGGGTGAACAGATCAGCTCTGGGTCTGTGTGTCCAGCAGGTGCAGGCTCCGGGGAGGAAGAGACAGGCGGAGAACAATCCAGGGAGAACCAAGCCAGCGTGAGAGCCTGTGGTATCGGATTGTCTCCAGGACAGGAGGTGCAGATCCTCGGAGAGGCGTCGGATCCGTGTGAAACTCCTGTAGAGAAAGGGAAAGAAAGACCAAGCGTTATGGGGCTCGTCTTTCAGGAATGTGCATGTGGTCAGTATTAGCAACTCTACCAAGCGATGAAAGAGAACTATCTGGCGCCTGTCTCGTGTTGATCCTCCCCTTAAATCCCCTCTCAGGTGAAGAGGAGAATGGGCCACACCTGCCGCTCCAGAGCTGATCCACCTGTTGGAAATGAGGTTAATCACACCCACACACACACTCACAGCCACAGGCAGATCAGCCACATAACANATTTGTAGTAAGAATTTTGTTTTTTATTAATAATAACATTAATCTCTAGTTTTGCTTTGCAAATTTTATTCAGTATTTCGTCATCTTGAGATGAGACATAGTTTTCTTCCAAAGATTTAATATTATCCTCTAAATCCTGAATTTCTTCCTTTTCTTTTTACTTTTTAAATGATGAGAACCACTTCTTCTACCCCCCAGGTGACAGAGGCCACCACACAGGAGGAGGGCAGGATGGAGGAGGAGTGGTCTGGAGGATCATTCAGTTGATACATCCGGGAAAGAGCATCCGGTTTTACGTTCTTGGATCCAGGTTGGTAGGAGATGTTGAGATTGAAGAAGGAGAAGAAGAGAGACCAGCGGAACTGTTGGGGGTTGAGTCGTTTAGCTGCCTGTATGTATTCTAGGTTCTTGTGATCTGTCCATACAATAACAGGCTTCTCTTTACCCTCCAGCCAGTGACTCCTCCAGGGCAAGTTTAATGGCGAGAAGCTCTCTGTCACCAATGTTGTAGCTGGTTTCAGCTGGGGTAAAACCGCTTCGAAAACAAGTTCTGCCGTATGGTTACCGGAAACAGTGAGTAGTACCCGTTCAGTGGTGAAGCAAATTGTCGTCATGGTGCTGCCATCTAGTGCGTTGACATTGATCGGAGGATCGAGGGGATTTAACGTGAGTCCGCACTCTGTTGTGTCTGGGGGGCCGGGGGAGCGGCCTGGGAGGGGCCCGGCAGAAATCAAGGCAATGCCGCCACCTAGGGGGTTTGGGGTCCCACAGCAGGCCCCCAAGGAGCCCCCACGGATCGAAGCAGTACTAAGTGGCTGCCATTTCAGCGACCCATGGGGTATGAGCTCGAAAAAGTAGTTCAAAGGTGGCGGCCCCATTGTCCTCGGGGCCACGTCCGTCTGTGACGGGCACAAATGAATAGGGTCCGTGTCCAGAATCAGTTACTTTCCCTCAGGACAGGGTGCAGAAGCAGAAAAAAGAGAAAGGGAAAAAAAGAGAGATAAGGAAAAAGAAACAAAAAAGAATATAAATCGAACAGTGAAGTGTGTGTGTGTGTGGGGGGGGGTGTCAGACCTGGAAACTGAGCATGTTAAGTGGGGAAACACACAGTGTGCAGCTATTATATTACACTTAAAGCTGCTATACTCATTTTGCATAACAAACAAGCTTTACATGTTTTTTTTCATGCCCATTGAAAAATTGTGAAGATAAAAAAAAAAAACGGAAAAAAAAATTAAGTGGTTCTCCTATATTTGTCTAAAAACATTAACCAATCATATTTTTCGGGCCGAATGGAATTTTTGTACATTCTCTCCCGTCATATGGACTTCACTCCACTTATTCATGGAATGAGGAAACCTGCTCCCCCAGCTGCTTCAACCATTTGGTCGGAGTCTCACTCTGATCGGTAAGTGATAACTTACTTATAACAATAGATTTGGAGTAGTTTTATGCTTTTATGTCCACAAGAGTGCTAATATGGTTAAATTCTCTACATTGGATAACATAATGTGTGAAGCTGTCCTGTGTTTCACGTTACAAAAATGTTTTTGACATAAAACTTCATCGCTGGCTACGCATTTAATGATTTATCAACCGATGCGCCCTATGATAAGACGTCAGTTTGTTTTGATGTAACAATTGTCTGATCCATCAGAGAACAGTTGTACTGAAACTGAGAAATCCTCTGTGTTTTGTTTTTGGACTTATCTGGTGTCTGACCGGTAAGTGAAAACTTAAACGCAACTGTTTTTTTTTGAGCAGTCACATAAGAATTTAGAAATCAGGCAATTTAATAACAGAAGTTCATGTTTTTTTTTTTCTAACATATTCTCTGTCTGTCAGCTTCAGTCTCCACATAGACCCTTACTCCCACAGTTTATCCTGTCATATATTCTCCACAAAAAGTGATGATTTTAATTTATTTTCATAAATAAATTACCGATGTATCCTTAGAAAGTTGGACAGGATTTTGAACAAGTTGTTATACATCAGGACTAATGACTGTCCGACAGGAAAAAAAAATTTAAGGACAAAAAAAGGACACCTGATCCTCCAGTCATAATTAAAATCCATATTTATAGCAACCTTGTTTACATAGCTATGTTCTTTAATAAAATTAAATACTTAATGAAGTAAAAAAGGTACTATTTGGCTTTAAACTTGAGGCCATAAGACACTGTTATTTAAAATCATTATTAACTGTCTAATGTCTAATACTAATAATGCAATTGATAAATTCACAGTGTGGAAGACTTATTTTAATGAGAGTTACATATAAGTTTAATTCACTAAATATTGAATGCACTTTTTCTGCTTCAATTTATACTATACTATAAACGCAATACTCTTTCATCTTTTAAGGAGATGCAAGAATGGACAGTCCAGGCTTCTGTGCACAGTATAGCCCCTATACTGCCATGGATAACGATACTAAAAACATTGTCAGCCTGGTAAATACAGACAAGTGTGAAACACAAAGGAACTCTGTGATCATGGAAAAATTGGGCTTCATCAAGACATTGGACACACTGTCTGAGGAGCTTCAGGTGTCGGAGATATGCACTGATGCCCATTCACAGATTGCAGCGCTCTTCAGTAAGTATATTCTCAATCCATGAAAGTGTCTCACAGTTTCAAAGAATAACTAACAAATTAACATGATATAAGAAGAAATAATCTTTTTTTTAAATTCCTGTTATGCTTCTACAGACAAAGGGAAATACAAAGACTGTGGAGTAATACACACTGGACATGTGGCATGGTGCTAAAAGTTTGAGAAAAAAGATACATGCGGTAAATTTCTTTATATTCATTTCTAAATTTTAGCTTCAAAATCTTTTCCAAAATAATGTGTGCGTTTTTTTTTTCAATCACTGTACAGGCAGGGCAGCAAAAGGGATGCTCACCTTTGCTAAATTGGACTAAACACATCTGCAACCACTTTTGGCATTGCTGTAAGACTGCTGACAACTACGACATATTTTTTGTAAGTGTTTTTATCAAAACAGGACCCTCACGTTATTTATTGTATTTTTTTTAGCCTCAATTATACATGCTCTTTTCGTAGGATTTGTGGACAGGCATCCTGCACCATGTGGTTGGAGAACATGCATGGGCGAATGGTGTCTGTCACCATGGACCACTGGAAGACAGCAGTGCGAGGGTCTGGCTTGAACAGCATTCCTTGGCACACAAAAAACTGCGTGACATTGTGCTTGATGAGTGCTGGCTGAGAAACGTCCATAAATACCTACACTTCAGGTATCTGATTACATTATTATTAATGGTGCCTCACTCACCATGTATCTTTATGTGTACGTATTGATGTTATTTCTTTTTGTGTAATATGTATTAACAGATCAACTGCAGAACTGGAATCTTTCCACAACCACATCCTGATGTACGCAAGCAAACGCTTCAGCTTCTCTCCACCAGTGTACGCAGCCAGGACCATGTTGGCCGCACTAGACTACAACCATCATGTTGACAGACCAGCAAAAAGAAAGGCTGATGGGTCAATACAGTACGTATTTTAATAATTTTAAGTACCTTTCTCCATTTAACTTGTCACAACAGCAGCGTTGGATTCAGAGCAATGTTTGGGTCACCTATCATCTTTATCATTTGGAAAGTCTAGGTTTGAGCTTTTAATCTGCAAGGAATCTGTTAATCAAAGGTTTTGTTTTTAACTAAAACTTGTGTGCTTCTGTATGGTGTGTCTAGTTATAAACAGACATTGGATAAACCACATGGCCATTTTAACTGTCATGAGTCATTTTAAATGATAAAACATCTGAGATGATTTAAAATATCTGGGTTCCAAATAAACAAAACACCTGCAAACAGTATCTGAGGTTATATCCACTTGCCACCACTAGATGGTAGTCATGTGTCACCTGTGTGTCACAGAATAGTTATAGTAGACATCCATGAAAAAAGAGGGAGAGGAGAGATTAAAACTAAAAACATTTTTGTCCAAAAGACTAAGACTAAAAACTCAAATGACTGCCAAAAACAACACTGCTCTAAAGACAAAATTATTTACATTCACATTGATATTGCTACAAAAAATAGATATAACTTTTATTATTTTTTATTGTTAGATATCGCAAGTTGTTGAACAAAAAGTCAAGAAAATGGAGCTTATACACACTAAAAGTGTACAAGGATTACTGCTACATCCCAGAGATCCAGGCAGCTATCCTTCAGCGGAGGGTTTCTTCAGGAGCAGGACTACCAAGGAGACGAACTCAAAGGCCCGATGACCCACTTCACCTTGGTGTTCTTTCAGGTGTTCCTGTTCCCATCACCCAGCAGTTGTTACAAAACCAAGTGGGGAGGCAGACAGGTAAAATAATAATTTGTTACCCTTGGTAACAAACCTTGTATAAAAGCTAATCATTATTTTTTAATGTGATTTTACTTTTTTGGTATAAACAAATATTAAACTCTTGTTTCTTTTTTGTGTTTTTTTTCTGTTTTTCAGGAATTAAACTTCCCCAGCACTGAAAAGTAGATAATCTCCTAAGCGATCCAACATACAAATAACATATTGTTACAGAGAATCAACAAACTGATCAGGAAAGCTGGATCTGTGCTGGGAGTATCTCTGGAGCCGCTGGAGCTGATTGTACAAAAAAGAATGCTGGACAAGCTGATGAAGATGATGGAGGACTCTTCTCACCCTCTGCACGACACAGTGATCAAACAACAGAGTGTGTTCAGTGAGAGGCTTCTTCAGGTCCGATGCAAGACCGAAAGATACAAAAGATCATTCCTGCCTGCAGCCATTAGCCTCCACAACAAGAACAGACCTTGATTTTTATTATTGTATTGTTGTCTTCATTGTTGTTTTTATTTTTATTGTTGGACAAAAAAACCAAAAAAAAAACAAAAACTACTACAACGTTGAATTTCCCTTCTGGGATAAATAAAGTATTTTTCATTTCATTTTCATTTCATTTCATTTCATACAAAAAGTGGCTTCTAAATGTTAATAAAATGTTCTTTTCATTTTAGAAATGAAAAAAAAATCCAGAACAGTTTGAAATAAAAATTTTGAGAACTACATTGATTTGTCTTTTATTCTCAAATTTTTAACATTGTTGTTTTGAACAAGACAGCCCGATTGTATCTTTTTCTTAAACTTGTACATTTACATTGGAACATAAATAAAATCCAGAAGAATCTTGAAGTCGTAAAACACAAGACATATTTGACAAAAACAACAATAATAGTAACAGTAACAGTAAATATAGATAATAAGTGGAACAAGAACTTTTAGCAATTACACCAAAAAAAAGTATTCAAGTTAACAGCCATTGGTTGTCTTCAAAGGTAGTTAGACTCTGCTTGGGTTGAAACCTGTGTATTGTCCACATGGATCAGGATATTTGTCCCGAATCCTCCAGACACAGCAACTTGGTATAACAACCTTGTGACCAGGTCCTAATGCTCCATACTTCCAGACCACAAACTGACGGTATGCTGCATATCTAAACTCCCAGTTACCCTCCCCCGGATAGGGAAGACCATCCATCGCACAGATGTCGTTCCACATTCGCCTTGCAAGTCGGAGGACCCCTCCTGCACAATGCAAACGTCCATCTGAGGCAGCTTTGAAATGCAGAATTGGGGAAGTTGCTGGCAGCATTTATTTTCAATTTCTGTTGGCATGTTTCGGCAGTTTGTGCAAATGCACCAGGGTAAAGCTGGCCCTGGAGGAGTCAAGGTTGGATCACTTGGAGTTTCAGCCATGTCAAAGAAGAGACTTGGGTCACGTGTTAAACATCGCTCCAGTAATCTGTGTGATGAGGCCAAGTTTAGGCCTCTGATTCGTATCTGTTGAAATGAAGAACATGAGTTGGTTCCTAATCTTCTACATGCTTATGACTGGTGCAAAAGTTACATATGTAGAATGTATAGAAAATATATAACTAAGAAAACAGTCTGCATACACAGAGTGGCTTTTTTAATTTTTACAATTTTCTTTAAAAAAAATTAAGGGTATTGATGAATTACCATCTAATACAATTGTAACAGTTTTTTGGTATATAGACATTTTTTATAATGATAAACGAGTTGGTGAATTTACAATTGGAGACTGATTTATGTTATAACAGTTATAACAGTACTAGAATCTCAAAATACAGTTAAATGAGCTCCGGACAACTGGCAACAAGAAAGTATTTATCAATTTTTACCCTCTCATTTGCGACCCTTGCTGCTTGACGCTCCACAACACGATGTGCGTCTTCAGATGAAAGCTTTTCCCACAAAGGTCCTCTCGCACTGGATCGTCTCCTTCCAACACACTCGACGCTGAGATTTCACAATTTTAGCTGTTGCTTTTCTGCCCGTTACATATTCTGTATCGGAGCCTACAATGCTATCCTCTTGGGCACTCTAAGTTGAAAAAAACAGAATAAGTTAAAAGTATGTTACATAAAAGTTTTAAAATTAAACTCATTTACATGGAGACTGATATCCTGGAAATAACTTTGAAATTAACTGTTTTTGTGTCATCTGAAAAACTTAAGCCATAATTCTTATCACTTACCGGTGATTCTGCCATGTTTGTCATGATTTTCACACTGAGAACAGGACTCTGAATCAAGCTGCAGACTCCAGACCAGGGACAACAGGAGATAGTTCACTATGAGGTATGCTGGGTTGCAGGAGTCCCGGGGAGCAAGCAGGTGCTGAGGCTGGCGTGTGAGTGCTGGTAGAGGGCGGACAGACTGACTCAGGGATGAACAGGTGGATCCTGGGAGCTGGAGGAATGGTGCAGGGGCAGGCCAGAGGCGGTCGAGAGCAAGACAGGATGGAGACCGGTGTGGAAACCGTCTCTGGAACGATCCTGGATGGAGGCGGTGTTGGAACCACCGAGGAGGTCCGGGATGGGGACGAAAGCAGCCTGGAAGCTGCCAGGAACCGAGGCTGGACCAGGGGAAGACCACGGTGTGGAAACCGCGGCACAAGGAAGGTCCAGCTGGTGAGATCCTAGGAAGGAGCACAGGGTAGGATGAGCACAACTACTGAAGGCACAGCACAGTAGAAAAGAATACTTCTTTCACTGAAGTTTAACCATATACCACAAACAGAGTGGAACAATCTGGCGCCTGCTCTCTGCCAACACTCCTCTCTTAAGCCCAGCAGCTGATGATGGAAACTCGATCCACCTGTCGATGATGGCTGCCACGCCCCTGAAACACAGGTGAAAGCGCTCACACGCACACAGCAGAATGACACCTGACAGAACCCCCCCCAACGACCGCCCCTGGCGGGTGGCCGGAAGAAGCAGAGCTGGAAGGATACTGTTAAGGCGACGAGGAAATGGAGGAGGAGGCAGCGGCAGAGCGGTCGAAGTCCCGGATGAGGTCCGGGTCCAAGATGAAGGACCGTGGGACCCAGGACCTGTCCTCGGGGCCATAACCCTTCCCAGTCGACCAGGTATTGAAGTCCGCGGCCCAGAGGACGGACATCAATGATCCGCTGGACCGTGTAAGCGTGATGCCCATTGATGATCCGAGCAGGAGGCGGAGGGTCAGGTGGAGGACACAAAGGGCTGTAAGACAAAGGTTTAAAGAGAGACTCATAGAAGACAGGATGGACACGGAGATGGGAGGGGAGAGAGAGACGAACAGTGGTGGACTTATGATGGAGGTGATCTTGTACGGGCCCAGGTACCGGGGCGAGAGCTTCTCAGAGCAAGACTTAAAGGGGAAGTCCCGTGATGAAAGCCACACCTGCTGGCCGACACAGTAGGTAGGAGCCGGGATGTGCCGCCTGTCAGCAACTGCCTTGTTCTGGCGGGTGGTGCGGTTGAGAGCAGATGTCGTGTTTAACCAGACTTGTCTTATGGAGCGGATGTGAGACTGTACGGAGTGGATGACAGGGTCGGGATGGGAGGAAGGGAGCAGAGATGGCTGATAGCCTAGGGAGGCTTCAAAAGGGGAGAGTCCAGTAGCGGAGGATATGTGTGAGTTGTGGGCGTATTCCATCCATGGCAGGTGCTGGCTCCACGATGTAGGATGTTGGGCACAGACGCACCGCAGCATGTTCTCCACCTCCTGGTTCAAACGCTCGCATTGGCCGTTTGTCTGGGGGTGGAACCCGGAGGTGAGGCATGTCCGTGCTCCAAGCACCTGGCAGAACCCCCTCCGGACACGGGAGATGAACTGCAGACCCCGGTCGGAGAGGATCTCGCTGGGGATGCCGTGGAGCCGAAAGACATAGGTGATGAGGAGACGGACAGTGACAGTGGCAGAAGGAAGACTGGAGAGGGAGACAAGATGGCAGGCCTTAGAAAAACGATCAATGATGGAGAGGATGACTGACCTGCCATTGGAGATGGGGAGTCCGGTGATGAAGTCTAGAGCGATGTGTGACCAGGGTCGGGACGGACTGGGAAGAGGGTGGAGGAGAACAAGGTGGGCGATAGGACAGCTTGCTCCGGTTGCAGATGGTGCAGGCCACTACGTACTCTGCCTCATCCTGGTTAAGGGTCGGCCACCAGAAGTTCCGGCGGAGCAGACCCACGGTACGGCTGATCCCGGGGTGGCATGTGAACCGGGCAAAGTGACACCTGACAATGTTACGGTACTCGAATGAACAACGTACCGGTGTTTTAAACACTTTTGTCATCTGAGGATTCAAAACCTTGGGGGCGTGGCTTAGGAGTTATACCTTACAGGAGGGGTGAGAGTTCTGTGACTTTGTTTACATTTGATAACATTCTAAGCTAGGCAATTTTGAAATCGGGTATATCAGCTTTAAGTGATACAGTGAAGATAAAAGGGAAATATAAAGATACTGTACGAATGACCTGATGTTGATTCAGTAGAGCCAGTCGGTTACTCCTCGTTCCTTGTAGAGCTCATTGTTGACAAACAGCTTGTCCACAGACAGGACAGCCCATAGAATCTTTATCTGGGACTGGAGAAAGTTTTTAATAGTCTCCTCGCAGTTTTCGGGCTGGCCTCCTGTCTGTTCCTGGATACCCGCAAACACTAAGTTGTCCCTCATGCTGCGGGCCTGAAGATCCAGAACAGATTCTTTGAGGCTTTTGTTTTCTTCAGAAAGCCGACTCATTCCCTCGGAGAGGGACGACACAGACTCTCTGAGCGAAGCATTTTCAGACGCCAGCCATTCCACCTGTTCCTGGCTAGACTCCAAAGACTCTCTCAGGCTCTGGAACTCTTTGTGGAAGAGTTCCACCAGGTGAAGACGCGCGTTGAATGCGGAAAGCCTTTTATCTATGGACTCCAGGATATCCACCATCTCTTTACTAGCAGGGAAAGCCGTATCCGGTGAGTTCTCTGACCTGCATCTTTTGGTAACGGGGGTGGTGTTTTCCGTTGTCTTTTTCTTTGGGGGAGCCATGACAACGCTCTCAAACACTTGGTTGATAAATGTTCAAAGGCACTCCAAATCTTCCTCACTGCTCTACAGAATGACTCACTTGGATTATAATAAATTTGCACAAACTGTGAATGCTGTGTTTTTATTAAATTGGCGAAGTTTGGGCAATTTGAAACTTATTGTTTGGTTAATCAGCCGCCATGCACTTCAGAAACTCTGCCGGGATCCCGCGTAGTCTCACCTTAGCGCATGCTCTGTCTCACCCGCATGCTCTGCTGCATGTGAATTTTGACGGAAGAAGAAGAAGGTGGAGAAATGGCTGAACCATCTGGACCAAAAAACGTTTTCTCAAGTGTAGACTGCAATTAATCAATATTTTATTTTATTGTCTAGTTGTGTAATTACAATCGATTGATTCTCTGTTGGAAAGATGTGTCACATATCTGATTTAAAAAATAATTAATAATGTGGTATAATCTGGTAATACAGGAGTGGCCAGGTGGGGGAGCTAGAGAGAGAGAGAGAAGAGCAAGGGTAGACAGGAGAGAAGGAGAGACAAGAGAGGATGTTTCAGTATGTTGGGAGCTAAATAAAGAGTTAAACTTTGCAACAAGGTGTCCTCATTCTGCACCCTCCGACATCTTACAGGACATGGTGTCAGAAGCTGGCTTGCTGTGAACCATCGGAGACATAAGTTCGGAATTTTTGGGATGGAAGACGGCAAGGAACAACCTCGGCGCGGAGCGGTGGCTACACCCCCGATGGCGACGTTCACTATCTAACCATCCGAGCCTTTTGACTTTTCCAGACCTCAAGAGTGGGAGAGGTGGATTAGGAGGTTTGAGCGCTTCAGGGTGGACAGCAACTTGAACTCGTCCACAGATGCGAACCAGGTGAACACGCTGGTTTACTGTATGGGCGATGAAGCTGACGATGTGCTATGGGGCCTGGACCTGGATGTGCAGCGTCAGCAATACGACACGGTCAAATTGGGGTTTTACAGGTTCTTTGTCCCGAGAAAAAATGTTATATATGAGCGGGCTAAATTCAACAAGAGAGTCCAACTGCCAGCGGAACCTGTGGATGCATTCATTACGGCGCTTACCTGATCAACCAGGCCCTCACGTCATCACAGAAACCCGGAAGTGACGCAACATATGTGATGCTAAAGAGGATACACACGAGGAGGAACAAAACCAAAAGGTTTAGCAAGCAGAGCCGTAAGGGTAGCCACAGAGCCATGTTTAATGGAGAAAAGAGGAATATTAATGACAGTTGTCGCTTTTGTGTCAAAAACTTGCAAATACGAGGTGTCATTGCACACTCGGTTCAGGTTATTGACCACCCCAAGCAAACACAGAAGTAAACACTTCATCCACAGCCGAGTCTGCCATGTTGAATGTTGTGCTCTGGGTGGAAAACGCTAGTTCCGTGTTTTCAGGATGATGCCACAAAGGTGATATGAAATTGGTCCCTCATAAAATTTGACGAGGAAATGATCGGGCGCGGCTCCGGTGTCAGACCCTTCTGCATTTGAACATAATGAAGGAGGATCTGATTGGTCAGGCTATTACGCCGCTGTATACTCTGGCGGAAAACTGTGAGTATGGCAACTTGTATGATGAACTTCTGAGAGACAGATTAGTTGTGGGTCTTAAAGATTCGTCATTGTCTGAGAAGATGCAGCTTGATAAAGACCTAACTAGGGCTGGGTTTAAAAAATCAATTAATCGATTTAAATCGATTTAAGAATAAAAAATCTATAATCGATCGATAAAGCACTAAATCGATTTTTTTAAAATATACATTTCCTTTCGTTACAGTTATGCCACATTCCACTGCCTCTGGATATTTTTAATGAAAACATGAATATTAAATGTATATAAAATACGCACTGTTGAAAGGCTGCTTCAGCATTTCATAAAAATTGCCATCTACGAATGTCTGATATTCAAGAAATACTAATGTGACAGAAATATCTGAAAAAAGAATCGATATTGAATCGAATCGAAATTAATCGAAATCGAATCAATTTTTGCTCTTGTGAATCGAATCGAATCGATTCAGGAAATTAGGAGTGATACCCAGCCCTAGACCTAATCCTAGCAAAGGCTATTACAATGGCTAGACAATCGGAGAAAATTAAAAGACAACAGTCAGATTTGAGAGAGCCAACAGAAAATGTAGCAGCTGTGGATGTGATGCAATTCAGGAGAGGGAAACAGTTCAAACAGAAAAATAAAGAATCTTCTCAGGGGCAACAAAGAACCCAGAGGCCAGAGGAGGAGTGCTACAGAAACAAAATCATGTGCCAGGTGCGGAAGAACACCCTTCCATTTTGGGTCCCCTTGCCCTGCTAATTCAGTGGAGGGAGGACCCATGGATGGCGGACATTAACATAAGAGAGAGCAAAGTACCCTTGAAGATTGATTCGGGAGCTGACGTCACAGCCATCCCAGAACAGGTGTACAAAAACATTGCACGCAGTGAAGAGAGACTTGAGAATGTTCCCAGGTCGCTCTATGGTCCTGGGGGGATAAAACTCAAGGTTGTGGGAGCAGTCACAAAAAAGCTCTGATATAAAGAAAATAGCATTGTGGAGAAAATCTTCATTGTGAGAGACCTTCAAATGCTTCTGTTGAGCAGACCAGCATCTGTGGGCTAGTGGTTAGAGTCGACATGATAAACAAGGAGACAGTCAAACAAACATTTCCCAAACTCTGTGATGGACTGGGACTCATCCAGAAACCATACACTATTAAGCTCAAACCTGATGCTAAGCCGTTCTCCCTCAAAGTGTAACTTTGCGTCCCACTGCCCCTAATGAGCAAAGTCAGGGACGAACTAACTAAAATAAAAACGAATGGGGGTCGTCAGCCGCATAGAGGAGCCAACAGACTGGTGCTGCGGTATGGTGGTGGTTCCAAAAAAAGACACAGGAGAAGTTTGCATCTGTGTAGACATGTCACCCCTGAATGAGTCGGTATGCTGGGAGAAATGTATTATCCCCTAAGTAGAACAGACTCTGGGCTTGCTGTCAGGAGCTCAATATTTCACAAAGCTGGATGCTAATAGAGGGTTCTGGCAAATACCTCTGTCACAAGAGTCTGCGCTTTACACCACCTTCATCACACCGTTCGTGCGGTATAATTTTAACCACTTCCCCTTTGGCATCTCGTCTGCCCCCTAGAATTTTCAAAATATAATGGTCATGAAGGTCCTGGGTGGGCTAGAAGGGGTAGTCTGCCACATTGATGACATTCTTGTATGGGGGGCCACAGAAGAGCAGCATGACGACAGAGTCCAGGCAGTGCTGGAGCGGGCAGAGAGGACAGGGGTGACACTTAATATGGAGAAATGTGAGTTTGGAAAGACTGAGATTAAGTTTCTTGGCTATGTTATTTCAGCAGATGGCATGCGGCCGGATCCAGAAAAAACGAGCCGTGATGGAAATGGAAGAACCCTCAAACGTCAGTGATCTGAGAAGCTTCTTGGAATGGTGAATCAACTGGGGAAATTCCTGCCCAACCTGGCTGAAAAAGACAAGGCCCTGAGGGACCTGCTGTCCAAAGAGAACCTGTGGTTCTGGAGTCACGAACAACAGGAGGCCTTCTGCAGTCTCGAAGAGGAGCTTTCTACTACGCCGGTCCTTCAACTATACGACCCGAACAGGCCACTGAAAATATCAGCCAACGCTTCGTCGCACGGACTTGGGGCGGTGATGTTCCAGAAAAAGGATGAGGTATGGTCCCCGGTCGCCTACGCTTCCAGATCGTTAAGCGACACAGAACGACGAAAAGCTGGAAAAGGAGGCACTGGCATGAACATGGGCCTGCGAGAGGTTCAGTGATTTCATTCTGGGCCTACAGTTTGAACTTGAAACAGACCACAAACCATTAGTTAGTTTACTGGGGGGGCAGGCCTTGGATGCACTGCCTCCCAGAGTGCAGAGGTTCCGAATGCGTTTAATGAGGTATTCATACAAAATAGTGTACGCAACTGGGAAGACCCTCACAACTGCTGACAAGCTCTCCCGTGCTCCCCTCAGAGACAAAGTTACCCAAGTGGACAGTACACTCATGGAGGACACTAACATCTACGTGGATTCGATAGTGAACAACCTTCCCATGAGCGACAAATATCTGGCGGAACTTTGACAACAGTTGGAGGCTGACAATATCTGTTTGAAAGTCATGAGGTTCTGTGCAGAAGGTTGTCCAGATAGATATCGCCTACAAAGCTCGATCAGACATTACTGGCAAGAGAGAGCTCACCTAAGTGTACATAATGGGCTGCTCCTCCAGGGCTCAAGATTGGTTATCCCTGCTAGCATGTGGAACGACATTCTAGACAAAATTCATGAAGGACATCAGGGGGTGGTCAAGTGCAGGGAACGTGCCAGACAAACAGTGTGGTGGCCAGGGCTGAGCAACCAGATACGTGAACTAGTGCTCAAATGCAGGGTGTGTATTAAAGAAAGAACAAGCGCCAGAGAACCACTTCTGCCAAGCACTCTTCCAGACAGACCCTGGCAAAAGCTAGGAGCAGACCTTTTCTCCCTTAAGGGGAAAACATACCTTTTGGTGGTGGATTATTTCTCTAGATTTGTAGAGATGGCCCAGCTCAGCCCCACATGATCCACCGATGTAATCTTTCATTTGAAATCCATAATGGCTCGTCATGGAATCTGTGAGGTTCTTGTCAGTGATAGCAGTCCCCAGTTTGCTGGACATGAGATGGCGTAGTTTGCAGCTAATTACGGCTTCAAACACGTGACCAGCAGTGAAAAGGCCACAGAGGCTGGACCCGTGAGACTTTTTGGTTCGGGGCGACTGTGGCTCATGTTGGCCCCATGTTGCCCCCTGATCTGCGTATCGGGTTGTGTGAGTGTTAGCCCCCACCCTCTCCCGTGTGAATGGGTGAATGACAAAAAAACTGTAGTGTGAAGCACTTTGGAGGTCATAGGTCATAATTAAAGCGTTATACAAGTGCATGCCATTTACTATTTACTAATACAGATGTGTTATGGTCTGTTTAAAAAAAATGTTCAAGTAAAGAGTTGTGTAAAGTGACACATGTTTAGGTTTTGTAACAGTTTAATCAGGTGTAGTTTATGCGCTGATGTTTTCACAAACTTGCAGAAAGGGGGATGTGGTATAATCTGGTAATACAGGAGTGGCCAGGTGGGGGAGCTAGAGAGAGAGAGAGAGGAGCAGGGGAGACAGGAGAGACAGGAGTGGATGTTTTAGTATGTTGGGAGCTAAATAAAGAGTTAAACTTTGCAACAAGGTGTCCTCATTCTGCACCCTCCGACAGCTTACAGGACAAATAACGGTACTGACGTGTATTTTCAGACATAATATACTAAAAGTTTAATCACTTATTCTGTCTTATACACCTCCTTTGGATACTATCTTGAGGCCTGTCATTCAGACCGCGGTGTGTATCAGCTGACTGCCGCTGCACAGATCAGTGTGACAGATCAATAATTGTACAAAGCGCATATCAATAAAAAGTATTTATAGCTTGTTTGTAGCTTGTTGTAAATATTCTTATGAAACAAATGCAGTGTGTTAATATAAATTAGCAAAATAAACTACGTAATTGCAATTACACACACACACACACACACACACACACACACACAAGTGTGTTTTGGTATCCTTATGGGGACCGTCCATTGACTTCCATTGATTTTAGTAACTAGATTTATACCTAACCCAAACCCTTTTCCTAACCTTAACCATTACTGATCTATAACTAACCCTAAGACTAACTAAAACTCTATTCACACCATACCTATAAACCTAACCCCTAACCCTAAAAAGGGGAGTCCCCCTCATGGGGACCAGGCTTCGGTCCCCACAAGAACCCTCGGACCCCAGAAAGATAGTAAAAGTCAGGAAACGGGTCCCCAGGAGGTCAGAAATACAAACCCACACACACACACACACACACACACACAAGTGTGTTTTGGTATCCTTATGGGGACCGTCCATTGACTTCCATTGATTTTAGTAACTAGATTTATACCTAACCCAAACCCTTTTCCTAACCTTAACCATTACTGATCTATAACTAACCCTAAGACTAACTAAAACTCTATTCACACCATACCTATAAACCTAACCCCTAACCCTAAAAAGGGGAGTCCCCCTCATGGGGACCAGGCTTCGGTCCCCACAAGAACCCTCGGACCCCAGAAAGATAGTAAAAGTCAGGAAACGGGTCCCCAGGAGGTCAGAAATACAAACCCACACACACACACACACACACACACACATATATTTTGGTATCCTTATGGGGACCGTCCATTGACTTCCATTGATTTTAGTAACTAGATTTATACCTAACCCAAACCCTTTTCCTAACCTTAACCATTACTGATCTATAACTAACCCTAAGACTAACTAAAACTCTATTCACACCATACCTATAAACCTAACCCCTAACCCTAAAAAGGGGAGTCCCCCTCATGGGGACCAGGCTTCGGTCCCCACAAGAACCCTCGGACCCCAGAAAGATAGTAAAAGTCAGGAAACGGGTCCCCAGGAGGTCAGAAATACAAACCCACACACACACACACACACACACACACATATATATATATCAATGCTGGTTTGGATACTTGGTAAGCTGGTCACTGTAGGCCAAATTAATGCCATCCAACGTTGATAACTGACTACACAACTTGTTCCTAAGATTCTCAGGCCCAAAAGTCACAACCTCTGTCTTGTCTGAATTTAAAAGCAACAAATAAGCGTCATCCAACATTTTACATCATTAAGACAAGCTTGTAATCTCTGCAGCTGGTTGGTTTCATCAGGCTTCATTGATAGATATAACTGAGTATCTTCAGCATAAAATGGAATTTTATACCATACCATGTCTAATAATTTTACCAAGCGGTAACATATATATAGTAAAGAGGATTGGTCCAAGCACTGAACCCTGAGGAACTCCATGACTGACTCTGATATATGAAGAAGATTCATTATTTACATGAACAAACTGGAATCTTTCAGTTAAATATGATTCAAACCAGTTTAATGCAGTTCCCTGAATCCCAATATCATATTCAAGCCTCTTTAATAGGATCTTATGATCTATAGTATCAAACGCAGCACTGAGATCCAACAGGACAAGTACAGACACAAGTCCACTGTCTGAGGCCATTAGAATATCATTAGAAACTTTCACCAGTGCTGTTTCAGTCCTATGATGATCCTGACTGGAACTCTTCAAAAAGATTATTACTGTGTAGAAGATCACATAACTGGTTTGCAACTATCCTTTCTAGAATTTTTGAGATGAAGGGTAAATTGGATATAGGTCGATAATTACCTGGAGATCCTGGATCAAGATCAGGTTTCTTAAGTAAAAAGGTCTAATAACAGCAACCTTAAAGGCCTTAGGTGTCATGAGCTGAGGTGGAAGATCAGGCGGACAGCAGTCGGCGGGACCCTCAGGGGGACAGCAGTCGGCGGGACCCTCAGGGGGACAGCAGTCGGCGTGACCCTCGGGCGGACAGCAGTCGGCGGGACCCTCGGGAGAACTGGAGGCGTCGAGACCCTCGGGAGAACTGGAGGCGTCGAGACCCTCGGGAGAACTGGAGGCGTCGAGACCCTCGGGCAAACTGGAGGCGTCAAGACCCTCGGGAGAACTGGAGGCGTCGAGACCCTCGGGAGAACTGGAGTCCGGTCTGGAACCCGGACCCACTGGAGCCCGGTATGGAACCCGGACCCTCTGGATGACTGGAAACCGGCGTGTCGGGACCCTCTTGAGGACTGGAAACTGGCGCGTCGGGACCCTCTGGAGGACTGGAAACCGGTGCCTCGGGATCCTCTGGAGGTGGGGCGTCCACCTGGAGCCCCTCGGAGACACGGACAGATGGAGGGGCGTCCACCTGGAGCCCCTCGGAGACACGGAGGGATAGAGGGGCGTCCACCTGGACCCCCTTGGAGACACGGAAGGGTGGAGGGGCGTCCACCTGGACCCTCTCGGGGACACGGAGGGATGGAGGACCCGTAGCTGAAGCCCCTCCACAGCGTCTGCGGGGCCTACTGTTCGGCTGGGGCTCTGGCTCGGCGGGACCACATGACAGGGACGGGGCTGGCGCAGCGGCACATGCGGGCGGGCACGGGGCTGGCGCAGCGGCACATGCTGACAGGCACGGGGCTGGCGCAGCGGCACATGCTGACGGGCACGGGGCTGGCTCAGCGGCACATGCTGACGGGCATTGGGCTGGCGCAGCGGCACATGCTGACGCGCACAGGGCTGGCGCAGTGGCACATGCTGACGGGCACGGGGCTGGCTTAGCCCGTGATGTGACGGGACTGGGCGGAGGGCTGGCTGGACTGGGCGGTTGGACCACAGGACCTGGTGGTGGCGCCTTGGAAGACCACAGCTGCAGGAGCGCTCTTTCCCGGGCTGTGATTACCTCTGTGAGGAGGTGCTGGTACTGGGGAATGAGCGCCAGATAACGGCTTCCCCGCAGCATGTCAGCAGCCAGTTCCAAGGCTGCACAGATGTCTGAGAGGTCCTGTGACTGCTGCGCTGCACCCAGGATCTCCACCAGCCTTTTCTCCCATAACTCAATCTCCTCCGGGCTTCCGTCAAGCTTGAGGGAGGGAGAGAGAGCTGACCCTGCTGGGTCCCTGGTTTGGTCGGAGTATTCTGTCATGAGCTGAGGTGGAAGATCAGGACCCAAGATGCAGGGAGACACTGGAAACTTGGAATTAAATATTTAAACAGGATATTAATAAAGAAAACGCTGACAAGGCAGCAAAACCCACGGGCACAGGATCACAAAAACTACTCAGGAACAGCAGACAGCAACGGTAAGTAATAGACAATACTCCGACAAGAAACAAATACAGACACACCTCTTTTAAACAGACACAGAACAAAGAAAGTAATTAACACTTACACGGAACACCTGGAACAGATAAGGAGGGAACAAGTCACAGCTGAGACACTAGGAGAACTGGGAGCACAGAATGTCATCAAAATAAACCAGAAAATACACAAGAATCACATGGGGTAACTACTGAAGATCAAGAAAAACAACAAAACTATCCCACAGAACATGGATCCTGACATTAGGCACATATCCATTCATTAAAGACAAATTGATCATGTCCAATATCCATGCGTTAATCAATGGGAAGACATCTTTAAAAAGTCTGGTTGGAACAGGATCCAACATACATGTTAGGTTTTTCCTTATTCTATTAAAACCTTCCATTATTATAAATATAAGAAATACGATCACTCAAGAAGTTTGGTCCAAAACTCAGCCGAGGAGAGGATCAGCGCTCGCATCATCTTTGCGAGACAGCCCTGATAACTCTGCTGGTCCCTCATCAGCTCAGTGTCTTTATTCACTTAGAAACAGCAATAACAGATAACATGAAACATCACTACAAATCAGTGGAGCCAGTAGTGGCTGGCGCCTCGCAGTTACCTTGGATTAAGAAAAACAAAGTGTTCTGAGGGAGAATGTGTAAGTCTGAGAAAAGTAGCAGGTCAGATAACAGGGCCTGTGTGACTGCTGCACACAGGTCATGCAGGAGATTTCTTCAAAGTTGGTGTCAGGCATGAACGTGTATAATTATATGTTTTCCATTCTCTATCAGATAAGGAGGGAACAAGTCACAGCTGAGACACTAGGAGAACTGGGAGCACAGAATGTCATCAAAATAAACCAGAAAATACACAAGAATCACATGGGGTAACTACTGAAGGACAAGAAAAACAACAAAACTATCACACAGAACATGGATCCTGACATTAGGCACATATCCATTCATTAAAGACAAATTGATCATGTCCAATATCCATGCGTTAATCAATGGGAAGACATCTTTAAAAAGTCTGGTTGGAACAGGATCCAACATACATGTAATACATGTAGGTTTGATCAATGCTTGTAAAAAAAAATTATCTGTACAGATTTTTCCTCAAACTAAGAAATAAAAGACGCTGAGAGCAGGTACAAAAAATACAAAAATAAACTTATATCAATCATATGAAGACAAATAAGAGATTACTATACCATGTTGTTGGACCAAAGGAAAAACAGTACCAAAAATACGTGGGGAGTGATAAACTCAGTTTTGCACAAAGGAAAAGCCAAATCAAATATACCTAACTATATTACAAAGAACAATGTAGACATATATGGAAAAAAAGGAAATTGCAAATGAGTTTAACAATTATTTTGTTAATATTGGTCCACGTCTTGCACAAAACATCCCAACTCAAAACACTGATGAAAAAATAATACCTAATAATATAAATAGTATTTTTTAAAGAGTGTACAAGCCAGTGCAATCTTGTCTGTCATCCAAATGTTTGCAAATATAACATCCAATGATTTTACAAATTGTAATATGACTTTGATAAAATAAACTATTGATGTTATTGTTGAACCCTTTTTATACATCTGCAACTTGTCACTTACAACAGGGGAATTTCCCGACCACATGAAAATAGCTTAAGTTATTCCACTTTTTAAAAAAGGAAATAAAAACAATGTCTCAAACTACAGACCTATATCCTTACTGCCACAGTTTTCTAAAATTCTAGAAAAATATTTGTAAATCGATTACACATCTTTATTGAGAAACATGCAATTCTAAGTAACTGCCAATATGGTTTACGTTCTGAGCATTCTACTGCAACTGCAATTATGGAATTTGCTGAAGAAATTTCCAATGCAATGGATAATCAACAATTTTTTGTTAGTGTCTTTGTAGATCTTCAAAAGGTTTTTGACACTTTAGACCATGGAATATTATTACAAAAACTATATAGATACGGTATAAGAGGTGTAGCACTTACATGGGTTACAAGCTATTTAAATAATAGAAATCAGTTTGTAGAAACCAATAACATGCGATCCGAAATTTTTAGAGTAACTTGTTGTGTTCCTCAAGGCTCAGTCCTTGGACCAATACTTTTTATCCTGTATGTGAACGATATTGTGACTGTCTCCAAATTATTGAAGTGTATCTTGTTCGCAGATGATACTACTTTATTCTATTCTGGAGAGAACATTAATACAGTTTTGCAAACTGTTCAAAATGAGTTTCAGGAAATTATGACGTGGTTCCATGCAAACAGACTGTCCTTGAATATTAGTAAAACAAAATTTATGATTTTTAGTTGTAAAAAGAATGATATTGATGCAAGATTATTGGTACAAGGATCAGAAATTGAAAGAACTCATGAAATTAAGCTTTTGGGTGTAATGATTGATGAACATTTAACATGGAAATCTCCCATAGACTATGTTAAAACTCAAATGTCAAATTTTTAAGAAAAGTGTCAAAGCATTGTTGTTGAAAAGGTATGACAATGTACTGTAGCATTTCTTGTTGTTGTCCTGAACAATTCCTTAAAGATTTAACATTGTTCATTGGACATGGTTAATGACTAGACATGAATGATATGTTGATGGATTGACTGTTTGTTACACCTGATGAATGCTAGAACCACAAAAATGTATACGATGTACAGTATATCATTAATTGTGTTTTCTTATCTGCCCCCCAAGAGCTGCCTGCAAGACAACGTAATAAATTTATAAATTTATTACACTCGCTAATAATTCTATCAACGTGAGCTTTCCATGTAAACCTCTCATCAAAATATACTCCTAAAAATGTAAACTGTTTAACTCTCTCCAATTCCTTACCATATACCCAAGTTTACCCTATCTAATTTATGTTTACTTTCAAACATAATGTACGTTGACTTTGTCAGATATTTTAAAACCCCACTGTTTTGCCCACTCAGTCACTTTATCCAATGATGCTTGGATCTTACTCACTATAAAATTTATATTTCTTCCTCTTTTCCATATTGCCCCATCATCTGCAAATAAAGAAAAACTAAACCCCCCATCAATATTACAAAAAATATCATTAATCATAACATTAAAAAGTACAGGGCTTATGACGCTTCCTTGCGGCATACCATTATCAATTTCTGAAACTTCAGAAAACTCTCCACTCTCTTCCACTCTCACCATAATTTCCAGTTTCATTAAAAATGCTTTAATCCAATTTAACATTCTTCCTTGAACTCCTAGATCATATAACTAAATAATCAAACCCTCCCTCCACAACATGTCATATGCTTTCTCTATATCCAAAAACACAGCTACAACACTCTCTTTATTAATCCTAGCTTTTTGAACTTCATTTTCCAATCTCAAAATAGAATCCATAGTTCCTCTTCCTAACCTAAATCCATTCTGATTATTAACAAACCTTCCTTCATTTTTCTAAGTTATATACTAATCTATCAGTTACCATTCTTTCCATTATCTTGCACAAGACTGCTGTCAAGGCAATTGGCCTATAAGAACCAGGATTTTTTAATTTCCTTTTTCCTGGTTTCAGAGTTGGTACTACCACAGCCTGCCTCCATGCTCCAGGTTCTATTCCCTCCTCCCAAATATTATTAATAAGAACTATCACTTCTGCCACTATCATATCATCCAGATGTTTAAAAATCTCATACACTAAACCATCTTTACCCGGAGCTGTCTTACCCCCTCTATTTATTGACCTCTTCAACTCTTAAGTAGAAAAAATAGATTAATTGGATCAGCATTATCTCCACTAATTCCAAGTTTATACTCTTGATGTCTCAATATCACATTTCTCATTCTAATCCCATCGTCCCTTATATTATCACCCCAATGTATTACTTGAATTTTTTTCACCAACATATTCGCCATTTGGTTACTAGTTAATGCCTCCATCCCATTAGCTTCAAGGACTGGAATTTTCCTTCTAGTATACACACCTCCCATACTTTGCACTACTGACTAGATTTCAGGCAATGATGTATCCACTCCTAATTTACCACAATATTTCCTTCAACATTCTTTCTTTGCTACTTTAATTGTCCTCCTTGCCACTGCCCTTAACCTTTTAAACTCAATTGAATTCTTTACAGTTTGATTTCTTTTAAACAACCTGTGTGCTCTATTTATTGCTCTTATAGCTATAGTACACTCTCCATTCCACCATGGTACACTTCTTCTTACATATCTTATAAGGAATAGGCCGCTGCACATTCTGCCGAATTACTTAACATAGACTATCATTCTATTCATCTACAGAGTCATCTTTAATTCCATCCAAATCCTTTAAACACCCTTCCACAAATAAATCCCACTTTGCTCTTTTAAAATCTAACCTTTCAGATCTACCCTGCCCCTCTATTAACAAAGCTCTCCCAAACTTTAATATAGGAAAATGATCACTTCCCAATAAATAATCATGAAGTGTGTCCCATCTTCCCAATATAGCGAGATCCACAGTAGCTAATGACAAATCAATGCATGACATCCTGCCTGTTCTGACATCAAACCTAGTGGGCCTACCATCATTCATACAAACCAAGCCATTCCTATCCATGAAATCCTCCACTTCCTCCCCATTAGGATCACGAATATTGGAACCCCACAATGGATTATGTGCATTAAAGTCTCCGACCCACACCATTTGTGTTCCTACTACCTGCAATATTTCATCTAATTCATTATTAAGACACACACAGTGTCAGGATCTCAGCAGCTGGTGTGTGGTGGTTGTTTTTGGTCTGCACTAACTCTCATTGACGGGCGTGGCAGCAGCTGATGAGTGGCTGCAGGTGTGGCTCGTTACCCAGCTCAGGAGAGCTGGGTATTTAAGCTGAGGAGGAACCCGAGGCAGATGCCAGTTTGTTCCACAACTTTGTGTGGTAACATGTGGCCTGGGTTATGCGCTGATCGTCTAATTATTATTAGTGTGTTTACCTGCCCTCTCCTTTTCTCTCTCTAGTCCCGTCACCTGGAGCGTCTCTCCAGGCCTGAGTACCTTTGCACTGGCCGTCTGCCACACTGTTAGGAGGACTCTTCCTGTCACGGGTTCCTGAGTCCTGTTCCCACACGACCGTCTCCCCAGCCTGGCTCCCGGGCTGTCTCTGGTCCCCTCTGGAGTCCACACCTGTCCTTACAGCACTGCTCGCTGTCACCCCTGCCTCAGCTTCTACCGTGGACTCATCATCATACTCTGGATTAACTCACATCTACACTCTCCCTGGATCTCCTCAAAGACGTACAGCACCTCGCACACTGTAAGTTCTCTGAGCACATTCCCAGCACACCGCAGATTGCTATCTCACCACTGGAACTGCATATTGCTAACCTGCCTCTCCTCCACTGCCAGGACTTCGCCTGTGCCCAGTACCGGGTCCGGTTCTCCCTCCTCTGGCTGTGCGCCAGCATATATTCTACCTGTATCTAAATATCACTGTACATAATAAATCACTAACTGATTTCTGGAGTTGTGTGTTTGGGTTACAACTTGGAGTTCAAAACAAACCTTAAATCATGACACAAAGGGATTATAGAAATTAATAACATCCATCTTTCCTTTGTCACTCCAAACCCTTACTGCCATACACTCCAATTGGGTGTTAAGAGACAATCTATGATAACACACTTCTAATAAGATTCGCACATCTCCCACCTACCTTGCCAATACGATCAGGCCGCTCACTGACATATCAACTCCCTCCCAAGAACTTAGCTGCTTCCTTAGCAATCATTGCTTTTATACCAGATGGGGTATCCACCTGTCTTGTAGCCCATACTTCTTACTACAAAGCAACCTTCTGAAACCTGACCTATGTTTGTTCTAGGTTTTTCACCTTGGTTAAACTTCACTTCTTGGCCACTGTCAACTTTTCCCTTAACTTTTTGAACAGCCTCAGCATAGGAAATATTTTCAGCTCTCTTGATTTTTTTTCCATCTGCTGGGCCTGGATATGCACCCCACAGCCCACCACATTTCCCACACCTCTTTTCCCCTCTGCACACCTTTGACAAACCTTTGACATTTATAACAATGTAAAGGTGGACGCACATACGGTTTCACCAGATAACCCATGTATGTGACCCTTTGAGGAAGAACTTCTTCTCTGAATAAGATTAACACCGCTGTACTATTCCTTTCTTCTCTATCAACCCTAGTTTTAAACCTTTTACAGGGTTTTTCCTGCATTCAAATTTGCGTGGCGGCCACCTCCAGCTAATTTTGTGCCTCCCCGGCCTGATTTCACTCTGCCCCCAGCTATATGGATGTTATTTTAACTGCAGTTGCAGCGTTGTTGCACCACTACAGGGGTGCTGTATCAGCAGCGGTGCACCAGAAAGGGCTAAGATCGAAAATAGCTTTTCCCGCTAGTTGGTGCTATTGGTGTCCTGATTTCCCCCCGACTCGTCAAAGAGTTTTTTTTTTGTATCCAAGCATGTTTACCCTTTTTTTTAATCCGAGTAACGTTAATGGTTTTTAGTGCTGCAGATTTGGCTGGGAAAATCAACCGCTTCTTTATAAAGCGACCTTGCGAGGAGGAGAGTCGGAATTCCAGGTGAAACAGTGCAGACAAATTAGGCAGTTAAAGGCTATTTATTCATGGTTGTGACAAGATGTGATCATATCAGGTCTGAACATAGTTCTCAGGCAGGGACTGGCGAGGGTCAAAATGCAGGACAGGAAGAGTCAGAAACAGACGTACCGCTTTGCTAAGTCATTAAGAGCAAAACAAAACAAAGGCAAAGTGTATGTGATTTAATTTTTTTAAACATTATTTTAAAACATAATTTTTTTAATAATTTTTCCATATCTCAAAAAAACAGAGCCAGTGGTTTTGACAAACACTGGCTGATTTAATTTATTATTCTATTGGTGAATTAAATCAACTTCCACCTCATTGTTAAGCACTTTGTGATTTTTATCTGTGAAAGGTGCTATAAAGTTTCTTCTTCTTCTTATACCTTTCTTGAAGAGACTAAAGCTACCAGATTTTACTAACTAAACATAACTAAGACAAATTAACAGATGTAAAATATGAAATGACCATAAAACTAAAATTTAAAGAAAAAAATGGACAATGTTTATGACTTTATTTCAGAATGATCATATTTTAAGGATTGGTTCATGGTATTTGTTAACTTGAGTTTGAGTTTATTTATTTGAGCAGTTTACATTTTCTTATTACAGTACAAGTCAAACCTTTTTTTTTTATATAATGTAAAGCTCAAAAGGAGAAGGCTGAAGCAAGATTGCTTATTTTTGCCAACACCCTATTCAATATTCAAAATCCATGCTTTCAAACTTAAAAAAAAAAAACTAACCAAAAAAAAAACATAAAACAATTCCATGTTAGAAATGCATGGTTAAAACCACAATTTTTTTTTATAGAGAATAACCCTTATTTCCATATGGCTGATCTCATTTCTCTACCATTTAAACGTACATATTATACATATACATTGAGATATACTGTATAAGGCAACGATTAGATCAACTATTGATTATGGGAGTTTAGTATATGGTGGTGCATCATTGGATGTTATTCAGGCTAAAGCTTTGAGGATCTGCTGTGGAGCATTGAGGATAACTTCAATTCCAGCTTTATTGGTAGAATGTGGTGAGATGCTTCTTAAACTGAGGCGCATAAAACTTGCACTTCAGTATATAGGGAGAATAAAGAGTCAGGAACAAGGTAATCCTGTTAAAGAAGTGTTAAGGGAGAGTTGGATACCAAGAGGAAAAGAGCAGGAAAGGGGAAGCTTTGTTAGTAGAGTAAAATGGACCAGATTAGTTAGTAAGAAGTTAATTCTAAGCGGAGTAGAAAGATGTTAAATGTGATTTTTGGTTTTGGTATGAATCAGACTGAATGGAAATGTTTGGAAATGTGTTTGTGAATACAATTTTTGATAATTAGACATAATGAAGCGAGGCTGCATCAAATGAATGTGCACTGCCTCCTGGCTCATCATTTCTCCTGTTAATTCAGGGAATTCTTCTGATGCGGGTCTACCCCCTAGACCGAACACGTAACACATACAAGGACTTTACCTCTGGCAGATCGTGTGTCTCTAGTGCAAACAAAGAAAATCAGACCAAATATGAGAAAATCACACAGAAGAAACAACTTATTAACTCGAACTGACCAAAGATGAGCTTCAGATGCTGATCATGCAGCCTGTTTAACTGTTCAATTAAGTGACTGCAGTGAGAAAGACACTCGTAGCACCCTCAAGGTTGAGGAAAAAAATTACGATTAAAGCTCTTGACAACCCGTGAGAACTGGGCTAAAAATAAAACACATTGAATAAATAATAAACATTTGACTTTCAAATTAAATTGCTGATAAATACAAGGTTAAAGGGACTCTAAGGAAGTTTACCCACAAATAAATTTATAGAACTACATGTAGGATGCATCAACAGCCTCATTTCTGATTAATTAAATTGGAGAAGATCGTGTGTATCAGTGACTCTTTCTGTGATGTGAAAACCTTAGTTTCACATTCCTGAGAGCAACAAAAGGACCCAGGATCTCCACTTTTTGTAAATGGTTTCTGTCACTTTCGACACCTACGACTGGTCCCAAAACTCAGTCAAAACCCCCCACTTTGAAAGCAGTCTCCAGTTCGAATCTGGTCTGAGAGCCTCTTTGAAGCTCACACACCCTGCCGGGATAATTTATACATTCCTATGTTAACCACTAAAGCATTGGACACCAGAGCTCGGAGCCCACCATTTCCTGCCTCCCTATCAAGGATAAATCTTACTTGTTGTTCAATAAATATTACCCTTAATTTTAATTGGCCGATTCAGTGAGTTTTTATGTGTGATTTGAGTCACTATCTGGACGGACATGCGACTTCATATTATGAGACTGAAATAATTTGATTAAATATTCTAATATTTAATTCCTTCGAAAGAAGGTGGTGCCCGAATAACACGTATTGAAGAAGCAAACATTCATAATACGTGTTCCCCTACTTACCCAATTTCTTCATCATACATGCTCCAACAATGTCCAGGTCATTAGAAAGAGCACAGGCATTTTCCCCGTAGTTGCCTCTATATGCATGTAAAATCATTTTATTAGTTATTAATTGTTAGGTCTTGGGAATTTTGTTTTAGTTTTGTCATGTTTTGTACACTGAGAACAGGACTCTGAAACAAGCGGCAGACACCAGACCAAGGGACAACAGGTGGTGAGTTACAAACGGGAGTTTAATAATAGTCAGTTTGACAGTTACAGATAAAAGACAGATAAAACAAGTCTGCTTCAGCAGGTTCAGCGGGAGCGGGCACAGCTGTGCGGGCAGCGATGGTGGATACTGAGCAGATGGAGGAGAGGAGAGGTTAGTAACGTCACTTTTCCTGGATGAATGATTTTGAAAAGGTGTGAGGCTTACGGTTTGCTGGATTGCAGGAGTTCCGGGGAGCAAGCAGGTGCCAGTCGGCTGAGGCTGGCGTGTGAGTGCTGTACATGTGGGAGTGGGCCAGTCTTCTACCGCCTGGGTCTTCAGTGGATCCGGTTTCAGCTGTCCGCCCTCTAAAATGAAACCGAGAAAGGTTAGTGATGGAACGTGGAACTCACACTTCTCCGCCTTGACGTACAGCCGGTTCTCCAGGAGGCGCTGCAGCACCAGGCGGACATGGCGCCTGTGTTCAGTGGGATCGGCGGAGAAGATGAGGATGTCATCCAGATAAACAAAAACGAACCGGTTCAGAAAGTCCCTGAGGACGTCATTGATCAGAGCCTGGAAGACGGCTGGGGCATTGGTGAGGTCGAACGGCATCACCAGGTACTCGAAGTGCCCGATGTGCGTCTTAAATGCCGTCTTCCACTCATCACCCTCACGGATCCGGACCAAGTGGTAAGTGTTCCTCAGATCCAGTTTGGTGAAGATGGTGGACCTCTGAACCGGTTCGAACGCTGCAGACATGAGAGGGAGAGAATATTTATTTTTGACTGTTATTTGATTAAGACCTCGGTAATCTATGCAGGGCCAGAGGAATTTGTCCTTCTTAGCCACGAAGAAGAAACCGGCACCGAGGGGGGAAGACGAGGGCCTGATAATGCCTGCTTTGAGTGAGTCATTGATATAGGTCTCCATGGCCTCCCGCTCGGCTCTGGACAGGCTGAAGAGGCGGCTGGCAGGGAGCGGAGCCCCGGGCAGGAGATCAATGGCACAGTTGTAAGGACGGTGCGGTGGGAGAGACAGAGCCCGGTCTTTGCTAAACACGTGCCGGAGGTCATGATAGTCCTCGGGCACGTTAGAGATGTCGGGCTGGCTGTCGACCGGCTCCACAGAGGAGGAGGGAGGTAGAGCGGACAAGAGGCAGTTCTTTAAACAGAATGGGCTTCAGGAGTCAAAACGCTTCCATCCAGTGCATTAACTCTAACAGGAGGGTTTAGACAGAATGTTGCTATCTTGAGCTGCTGAATGAGGTCAGGATGAATAAAACTCTGCTCGGAACCTGAGTCAATGAGAGCTGAGGTGTGAATGGGATCGTGATTATTAGCAGACAGGGAAACAGGCACAGTGAGGTGGAGGCTTTTAGAGCGCCTACCCGTCAGGACCCCCAGTCTCACTGACGGGAGGGGTCTTTTGGCCGCGAGGGACATGCAGCCAGAAGATGACGGGAGGATGCACAGTACAGGCATACCCCCGCTGCTAGACGTCGCTGTCTCTCCTCCGGAGTCAGGCGAGTGCCTCCTGACTGCATCGGCTCAGGGTCATCTCCTTGCGGCGGGGGTGATGACTTCCGGGTCGGGAAGGAAGAGGAGCGAGGATTGGAGGAAGAGGTTCTGGAGCTACGGCGTTCTCGGGCCCGATTGTAGGGCCGGATGGCGAGCGGGATCAGCTCGTCCAGGGTCTTCGGCTCGTCACGGCTTGCTAGATCGTCTTGGACCTTCTCGGAGAGTGCCTCGAGAAACACCCCTCGAAGCGCGGTGTCTTCCCACCCCGCCTCCTCAGCGATGGTGCGGAAGTCGATGGCAAAGTCCGCCACCGTCTGACGTCCCTGACGGAGCCTTAGGAGCTTCCGTGTGGCGTCGTTCTTGCTGTCAGTGGGAGCGAAGGTGAGTTTGAAGGCCTTTATGAACTACTCGTAGGGTGTTACCTCCATGGGGTGGTTACTGAAGAAGGGGTTGGCCCACCGGAGCGCCTTGCTGTGTGACAAGCCCGTGACAAAGGAGGTCTTTCTAGCGTCTGATCTGAAAGCATGCCTATTGCGGTTAAACAGGATGCCGCATTGAAACAGGAAATCGCTGCATTTGTTCAGGTCGCCAGAGTAGGCTTCTGGGTTAGGTGACGTTACCTCACGGAAGGATGTGGACGACGGTACTTCCGCCTGGGGCTGGGGCTCCGCTCGGGGCTGAGGCTGGGTGACCGACAGGGTGGAAACCTGGCTGGTGAGCTCCAGCAGTTGCTGGGTTAGCCGGCACCAGCGTCTCGGTTAGCGTGGTCTGTTGATGGGCCATCTCCCTCAGCACCGAGTCATGCTGGCCCAGGAGGATCCCCTGCTGGGAAAGGGCGGTCTGGAGCTGCGCTGCAGAGTCAGTTGTTTGGTCAGATTGTTCTGTCATGTTTTGTACACTGAGAACAGGACTCTGAATCAAGCGGCAGACTCCAGACCAAGGGACAACAGGTGGTGAGTTACAAACGGGAGTTTAATAATAGTCAGTTTGACAGTTACAGATAAAAGACGGATAAAACAAGTCTGCTTCAGCAGGTTCAGCGGGAGCGGGCACAGCTGTGCGGGCAGCGATGGTGGATACTGAGCAGATGGAGGAGAGGAGAGGTTAGTGACGTCACTTTTCCTGGATGAATGATTTTGAAAAGGTGTGAGGCTTACGGTTTGCTGGATTGCAGGAGTTCCGGGGAGCAAGCAGGTGCCAGTCGGCTGAGGCTGGCGTGTGAGTGCTGGTAGAGGGCGGACAGACTGACTTGGTGGGGAACAGGTGGATCCTGGGAGCTGGAGGAATGGTGCGGAGGCAGGCCAAGAGAGGAGGAGAGCGAGGCAGCGTGGAGACCAGTGTGGAAACCATCTCTGAGAGATCCTGGACGGAGGTGGTGTGGGAACCGCTGAGGAGGTCCGGGATGGGAACAAAAGCAGCCTGGAAGCTGCCAGAAATGAGAGCTGGATCCGGGAAGGACCGCGGTGTGGAAACCAGGGTACTAAGAAGGTCCAGCTGAGGAAGTCCTGGGAAGGAGCACAAGGTGAGGTTGACACAGACACGTAATGTAAAGCATGCAGTGAATGTATCTCTCTAAATGGGGTCTTGATTATCTACCACGAACAGAGTGGAACAATCTGACGCCTGCTCTCTGCCACCACTCCTCTCTTAAGATCAGTGGCTGATGATGGAACTGGAGGCTGATGATGGAACTGGAGACAGCTGCCACGGTGAAAACACTCACAGGCACTCAGCAGAAATGACACCTGACAAGTTTATTAGTGGGTTTGTTTTTCTGTGGTTTTGTTTTCCCTCCTGGTTTTGATTATGGAGTTTTGTTTATGTCTTTATCATTTCCTGAAGTTGTTCTCCAGACTGTGTCTGTGCTTTTGTGTTTGTATTTTCCCCTGGTTCCTCTTTGTTTCTGGCTTAGTCTTCTTCGTACTCACCTCCTGTTCAGCTCCCTTGTCTCGTCGTAGTTCCATGTTCTGCTTTTATTTTCTCAGTGCTTGTATTTCCGGTTTTACTTTTATTTTGTTATCATTTGTACTTCCTGTTTTCCCTCCGTGTGTCTTAGGTTCCTTGATTGTTTTCGTTGTGTATACTTCCTGTTTATTTCCTGTATCTGATTTCCCAATGTTTATTTATTTATTCATTTATTTTATTTAAGTGTTTGACCTGAGATTGATTATTGTCGAAAATAAAGTCAGTTTTAACAACTCTGAAATCGGAGTCGAGCCTGAGTTCTGCACGTGAGTCAAACGCTTATCTGAGTCCATGAAAAGTTTCAGGAGTTTCCACATATTTCATGTAGTAGAAACAATTTTAAGCTTTTCTTTCTTCCTGGGTGCGAGATTCCATGAGCTGGGTGTGCATCTGCATGAGCACGGGGGGGTTACCCGGGTGAAAGACTGCATAAGCCCTGTTAAGGTGGGTGTGCGTCTGCATGAGCATGTGGGATTACTGGTGCAAAACTGCATGAGGCCTGGCAAGACTGTGTGAGCACTCGGGGGTTCCAGTGCAAGACGCTGTGTGAAGCTGTAAAAGCTGACCGCTGAACACTGAAGAAATTCCTCCACTTAGCCACGGAGGTCACCACGTTAGTGGGAGGGTATTCGGGAAAACCTGTAATTTTTCAAGGACCCAGGTTGACGCCCTTCGGTGGCAAAGCAATAGACCCCCGTGAACCCATTATTGCCAATAACAGGTGGATATAAGTCCAAGCCTCTGCCTCATGGCAACATTTTAACATTTATTTATGGGTAATAAATATGGTATTGAGTGTGTTGAATGCTGCGCTGAAGGGATGAAAGTGACTGATTTTCCTTCAGGGGGTTCTAATGTCCTGAGTAAGGTGAATTAATGGTTGCTTATAAAAGGAAAGGAACTAAAGGAGAAGAAAACAATTAACACCGCAGATCTGCAAAATTTAGAGATACGTCAGGATGCTTAAAAAAAAGAGCCCATTTTGGCAAAACGGGTGCTCAGCTCAAACCCGACCCCTCCTCCTCCCCAAAAAGAGACATGTTAAATTCTAAAACGATAGAAATAAAATATATATAGAATGGGGAAAAATCTAAACCGGTACCCAAAGGGTTTAAATGTCTTGTCTGTGTCTTAGTGTTTTATGTATGTCTAAAGTATTTGTGCATGTCTAGAATAAGTCTAAAGTGATTTATATGTGGAATTTGTCTGTATAGGAGCTGTGCTGGCAGGGTGAACTTCTCTCAGTCTGGAGAGATAAGAAACTGTCTGAACATAAACAAAGACTAGAAGGGAAGAAAATTAGGTGAAAAGTCGACTAGTGTTTAAATAGAAACTCTACAATCTAATAGAAACTAAAATAAATTACCTTTGGGTTCTAGTATATTTAAAGATCTGACGCTGCTCATTTCTTTTCCTCCCTTGTTATTTCTCATGCCTTTCCCTGTTTTATTTGAGACGGGACACTCTCTTAGCGGACTCTGATGTGCACAGTGTCAACCTGTTCAACTAGCAGGGCAGCGAAAAGGGGGCTCTGAGATAAACTCATCAAGCTGAGGGGGTGATGAGAGAAATTCCTTAACAAGGAAAGACAAGTCATAAGTCGGGTCTCAAGAACCTGCATCCTGCTTCTGCATCTTTATGGGTGAATCAGCTGTGCATTGGGGCGGATGTGGCTCAGTGGTTAGAGCGGTCATCCTCCAATTTGAAGGTTGGTGGATCGATCCACCGCCACATGTCGAAGTGTCCTTGAGCAAGACACTGAACCCCATGTTGCCCCCCGATCTGCGTATCGGGTTGTGTGAGTGTTAGCCCCTACCCTCTCCCCCCGGTTTACATATCGGGTTGTGTGAATGGGTGAATGCAAAACGTTGTAGTGTGAAAGCGCTTTGAGTGGTCTGAATGACTAGAAAAGCGCTATATAAATACAGGACATTTATCATTTACCATTTGCATTGAAGTCCTCCGCTGGAGACGCCTGAGCTAGCAGGGAAGTGGTAAATTTCAGAAAATCTATGGGAAAATATTTGCTAACTACAGGATGTTGGGGTCCCAATAGGGAGTTATAGGCCAAGTGTGTTCACTGTGGCTTTGTGTGAAGTTGTGTGTGTGCAGGTCACAAGGATCTGATGTGTGTGTAGAACAGACACTTGCTGTGGATCTGTTCAAACAATCTGAGCATTTTCTCTGGTAAAAGTTTAACATTGATGAGAGTTGATGAATCTGTATGAATGTGGGTGATCCTGAGAGGATCTGCTTGAAAATGTGTGAGGTTGAACGAAGTTGTGAACTCTAAGTGAAGTGGGGGTTGAATTGTCTGTGTTTCTACGTATTTGAGGAAGCTGTAAGTTTCATCCATTTGACTCTCCCAAATTTGTTTACGTGTGGCTGTGCAGGTCCAGCTGTGTTGAGTCAGCGTGCCTATTATTAAGATTAATCAAATTCCAGTGATTCTTGCTGTTCTGAATTATTAATTTGGCTGATCTGGCTGTTGACTGGGGTTGATCTTGTTTGCGTCCTGTACAGAAAATTGTGACAGAAATGTTGCACATTTCTATCATTTGCACTGTGAGAAAAAACAATTTTAAAGCTGAGTGTTTTAACACTTCAAGTGAGAATATAATTACGAAAAATAATATATATACAGGGATTTTCCTGCATTCAAATTTGCGTGGCGGCCGCCTCCAGCTAATTTTGTGCCACCCCAGCCTGATTTCACTCTGCCCCCAGCTATATGGATGTTATTTTAACTGCAGTTGCAGCATTGCACCACTATGGGGGCGCTGTATCAGCAGCGATGCACCAGAAAGGGCTAGAACAGCTGCAGAAAAAGAAGATCAAAATAGCTTTTCCCACTAGTTGGTGCTATCGGCGTCCTGATCCCCACCCCCCGGCTCCTCTAACTCTTTTATTTGTATCCAAGCATGTCATGTGAATTCTTTTTTTTTTTTATATCCTCCATATCAGAGTAATGTTGATGGTTTTAAGCGTTGCAGATATGGCTGGGAAAATCAACCGCAACTTTAAAAAGTGACCTCGTGAGGAGGAGAGTCAGGATTCCAGGTGAAACAGTGCAGACAAATTAGGCAGTTAAAGAGTATTAATTCATGGTTGTGACAAGATGTGAACGTTATATCAGGTCTGAACGCACACTCACCGGCCACTTTATTAGGTACACCTGTGCAACTGCTCGTTAACACTTAATTTCTAATCAGCCAATCACATGGCAGGAACTCAGTGCATTTAGGCATGTACACATGGTCAACACAATCTCCTGCAGTTCAAACCGAGCATCAGTATGGGGAAGAAAGGTGATTTGAGTGACTTTGAACGTGGCATGGTTGTTGGTGCCAGAATGGCTGGACTGAGTATTTCAGAAACTGCTGATCTACTGGGATTTTCACGCACAACCATCTCTAGAGTTTACAGAGAATGGTCCGAAAAAGAAAAAATATCCAGTGAGCGGCAGTTCTGTGGGCGGAAATGCCTTGTTGATGCCAGAGGTCAGAGGAGAATGGCCAGACTGGTTCGAGTTGATAGAAAGGCAACAATGACTCAAATAACCACTCGTTACAACCTAGGTAGGCGGAAGAGCATCTCTGAATGCACAGTATGTCGAACTTTGAGGCAGATGGGCTACAGCAGCAGAAGACCACGCCGGGTGCCACTCCTTTCAGCTAAGAACAGGAAACTGAGGCTACAATTTGCACAAGCTCATCGAAATTGGACAATAGAAGATTGGAAAAACGTTGCCTGGTCTGATGAGTCTCGATTTCTGCTGCGACATTCGGATGGTAGGGTCAGAATTTGGCGTCAACAACATGAAAGCATGGATCCATCCTGCCTTGTATCAACGGTTCAGGCTGGTGGTGGTGGTGTAATGGTGTGGGGAATATTTTCTTGGCACTCTTTGGGCCCCTTAGTACCAATTGAGCATCGTTACAACGCCACAGCCTACCTGAGTATTGTTGCTGACCATGTCCATCCCTTTATGACCACAATGTACCCAACTTCTGATGGCTACTTTCAGCAGGATAATGCGCCATGTCATAAAGCTGGAATCATCTCGGACTGGTTTCTTGAACATGACAATGAGTTCACTGTACTCAAATGGCCTCCACAGTCACCAGATCTCAATCCAATAGAGCATCTTTGGGATGTGGTGGAACGGGAGATTTGCATCACGGATGTGCAGCCGACAAATCTGCGCCAACTGTGTGATGCCATCATGTCAATATGGACCAAACTCTCTGAGGAATGCTTCCAGCACCTTGTTGAATCTATGCCACGAAGAATTGAGGCAGTTCTGAAGGCAAAAGGGGGTCCAACCCGTTACTAGCATGGTGTACCTAATAAAGTGGCCGGTGAGTGTAGTTCTGAGGCAGAGACTCGCGAGGGTCACAATGCAGGACAGGAAGAGTCGGTCGGCAAAGCGAGGGTACGTTAGTCCGTTTCCAAGTCATTGGAGCATAACAACACAAAGCCAAAGTATACGTGTTTTAATTTTTTTAAACATTTTATAACATTATTTTTTTAGTAATTTTTCCGGATCTCAAAAACTCAGAGCCAGTGGCTTTGACAAGCACTGGCTGATTCAATTTATTATTCTATTGGTGAATAAATCAACTTCTACCTTATACCTTTCTTGAAGAGACTAAAGGCATCAGACTTTACTAACTAAACATAACTAAGACAAATTAACAGATGCTGTCAGGGTCTGGGGTTTTGTTTTGGGCTTGTGTTTTGGTGATGGCTTTTGTTTCACTGTAGTTGTGTTTCACTGGTGACTGTTGGGATCTCTGCAGCTGGTGGGTGGTGTGTTTTTTGTGACACTAATTGTCATTTCCAGGGCGTGGCAGTCATCAGTGGTTTCAGGTGTGGATCATTACCCAGCTCAGGAGAGCTGGGTATTTAATCAGAGGAGGAACCACAGACAGGCGCCAGTTTGTACTCTTCCACAGCCTAATTGTGGTACAGAGTGGCCAGGGGAATTTTATGACAGACGTTTTGTTAGTTGCTACTAACCTGCCTTCTCTTCCTTTATTCTCAGTCATATATGCTGGAGCGCTACTCCAGCTCTGAGTGCCTCTGCGTGGTCATCAACCCGCCGGAAAGACCTCTCCTACGGGGTCTGGTGCACGTATAATAATAAACTCACTTTTACTGATCCCTGTTTCTCTCGTGTGTTTGGAGTTGGGTCGCTCTTGGAGTTCTAAACAACCCCCACCTGGTAGTATACCGTGACAGATGCAAAATATGAAATGAACATAACTAAAATTTAAAGAGAAAAATGAACCATTTTTTATGACTTTATTGCCAATTTATCATATTTTAAGTATCAGTTCATGGTGTCTGATAACTTTAAAGCAGAACTAAGTAAGTTTTTTCACCTCAATAAATGTTTTCTAGAGTCCCTGTGGGGGTAAACAAGGACTTGGTGGGGTGATTCGTGGGTCCCTCTCCTCCCTCCGGGGTCTGTGTCCTGAAAGCAGCACTTGCAACTTTCAGTGGATCGGACCCGACTAATCTCGCGAGAACAAACCTGCTTTACGGCACTCACACTCACGTACATAAATACAAGCATGAAGCCCTTGCAGTTGTTAGCAACGCCACCCTTAGGAGCGCAAAGATGACAATAATACTCACCTGTCGAGACATTTTCTTGGTTTTGTTTTTCTTTCTTCTTGCAAAAGCGTTCTCTGCACGTTGTTGTTGGAGGGGCGGCGGCGGGGTGGGGGGGGGGTCTGCGGCGGGGGAACGTTACGACAGTGAGCTTTCACAGGGGACCAGTAGGGGGAGAGCGAGAGCAAAACTTACTTAGTTCTGCTTTAACTGATACATGTACATTAGACGATATCGGGGCCGATACCAGTATCGATGGTATTTAATTAGAAGGCTTAACTAAAAAATATAAGTCTTTAGGACTTTTGACCAGACGTTCAGGAAGGAAGTTGGTCTTTAATCTGTTATTTGGGCTCTAAGTGACCTAAAAGGGGTTTACTTTGTGGTTTTGTTAAAACTCAGCCATTAATATACTAAACAAAATAAACTGGTTGTGATTAATCAATTGAAGTAGTGACAGTTGTGCTGAACTCATCACCACAAACAACACAGACCTCATAGTCAGCACTGCGCGTTCTTTTATCCCCGGGTCACCTGTAATATTGAACAAATTAACACAAGGCGTTCTTGTCTGGTCTGAGACAGAGGAGGTACTCTACCCACAATCTTTTGGGTTAAACTCCTTGTATTCAGTTTTACAGAGATACACAATGCCAGATGCTCACAGCAGATCGCCATCAATCGAGTAATTCCAGCCTTTCCAGACCTTTGACCCTCTAAAACTCCTAGACGCCTAATGAATCGTGTCTCCAGTCCTCCTCCCTGCGAGATGATCTCCTACGATGACCTCTTGTCTTCAGATGCTTCATTCTCCAAATATAATATGCTTGTAGCAACTTAATATTAAGCTAGTAAACACTTAGCTTCTAAAATATTACACCACACAGTGAAGTTTGTTATCACAGCTGGTTTAACAAACATTTTTTTCCTTTCAAACTGAAATTCCTCAATCTAAATGTAAAACCTTTATTTGAAAATGAGTGGGAGTATTTTAAAATCCAAGTATTTTGAAATTCTCAAGATCTCCAAATTTCAATAATTTCAGGTTACTAAACCAAGTTTAACCAAATAAACCGGTTCTCCTTGTGTCTCAGCTGTTGCTCGTTTCCCTCTCCCTCTCTTCTCCAGGTGTTTTTCCATTTGTGTTGATTGCTTTCCTTTGTATTGTAAAAGGGTGTGTCAGTTATGTTTGAGTTGTCAGAGTGTCGTCTTCCATGCTGTGTGTTTCTCCTCCTGTGTCCTCCGTAGATGTAAGTGTTTGCCGCCTTGACAGCCCTTTGATTTATTATTATTAAAAATAATAATTTTGAGTTTTCGAGTCTCCTGTGCCTCCCTGCATCTTGGGTCCTGCCCCGAGCTCTCACAGCACATGACACTTTCCCTCCATTGGATTACATTAAGTGTTAAAATATTAAATATACTTTCAATAAAGTGATAAAGCCAAGCTGGAGTGACCGCCAGAGTCTTTTTGCATCTGCCTCTGCATATGTCTGAACACTCTCACTTCATGCATGATTTTATGGAATAAATTCTTCTTTATAAAGACTCACTCGCCTGACTTATTTTTAACCAAAATCTCCGCCACAACACCTGCTGATCACACTGACTGATAAATGAGGAGACGTCCTATCTGTTTGTCATTTGGTCATCATGTACCTGCCCCGTCTCTTCTCAGTAAACCAAACCTTCCCACAACCTCCTGAGATCCTCCGTCCTCTTCACGCCATCTGGGTCACCTGTACGCCACTCCATCCTCTTAGGTGTCCTGTAGCTGAATCCGGAGCACCCACACTTCATCCACCTGCTGCTCTTTGTTAGCTGCTAATAATAACTTTTTCACACACGACCCTGCTAGTTACATGTCATGTAATCCCCCTATGGCAATCCAAAAAGGTCAAAAATTGCCACATATCTATGAAGGTAATTATGTTTCAAAACATCCACTCTTGTATCTTGGATCCGCAATTGGAATTTAGATCCAAGTGCTTGTATTTTGGATCCACACGCTTGTATTTTGGACCACACACTTGTACTTTGGATCCACACTTGTACAACTAAATTTTTACTTGTATCAAATGGTAAAAAGCAAAAAAAAAAATCAACTTGAATGTGTATGAAAAAATTTCACCTGTGGTAAATTTTCTCACAAACTTGCTCTGAATTTTAATTTGTAAAAAAGAAATGACAAGTGGGGAAAATTATATTTCCACGAGTTAATTTTCCCACTACAAGTACATGTCTGTGAACACAACTTCGCGAATCTGCTGCTGTGCTCACTCAGCTCCCTTTCTACACACACTCAACTCTTCTTAAAAGAACATTTGTTATTATTTATTTCTTTTTTTTCATCACTGAAATACACACAGAATGCAAAACCAATAGCTAATAACTTGTGCTTAACATCAATGAAGTCAATAAAAGTAGAAACCTATAATTTTTGGATTGTAAAATTAATCACAAGCCAATGTTTTACTGATTCAACACATCACAAGATCACAAAAAGACTAGTTCCTCAAGTATTGTCTCTTGTACTAACAGGACAAGATAAACAAGCATATATATATATAGTATATTTAGAGTAATTTCTGAAACCATAACAGTAAAAGTCTCTTTTACTAAATAACTATACAGTCCCACCTCTAGACCCATTGCAAGCCCATGTCAAATTATCAGCAAGTATTATTTTCAAATCACCCATATCTACTACATCACATTTTGTCTGCCAGATACATGAAAGAAGATGTTTTTCATCATATATTAAACTATTTAAAGGTTTAGTGAGTTTGTTTTAATTTGTTATCAAGTTGGAGTAAAATTTGTCATCCCTTGAAAAGACGTAATTTCTTTCTTAGTAACGGGAAGCCTTTAAAAAACAAAATTTTCTCTTTTCTCAACAAATATTCCTCTTTCTCTCACCTTTCCCTATTTCTCTGCACCTCTCATTCCTTCTCTGCCTCTGAAACCTCTGTCTGTTCTTTAAAAATCAGACAATGTGATTTTCTGGATTTTTTTTTTCCTCATTTTGTCTCTCATAGTTGAGGTATACCTATGATGAAAATTACAGGCCTCTCTGATCTTTTTAAGTGGGAGAACTTACACAATTGGTGGCTGACTAAATACTTTTTTGCCCCACTGTATATTAAGTCTGACTGTGACACCACTAAAGCACATTGTTTAACAAGGTCAGTTAGGTGTGTGTTTATGTTAAATTATACTTTTTTTTATTTTAGCATAAATGTTTGCTATTGCCATGTTCTCTCTGTTCTTGTTTTTGTGTCTCTGCAGGTATTAAAGCAGATACTTTGTGTTTTCTTTCTATATTTAATCATATTTTTTTCTCTATTCTTTCCCCTTTCTTTTTTCCTCTCTTCTTGTCTCCTCTGTCTCCTGTTTAAAGATACTTTCTTTCTTTCAACATGGCAATGGGTTTTTATTCTCTTTGGTGTTTAAATTCACATTTAAAATAAATAAAAAGAAAAAAAAAAATTCCAGCAAAGCTTACAGGACTCACATCATTTTAATCCAGTGCATTAATAAAGCTTTGTGCATCCTTTGGTAAATCAAACTTGTATTCAGTGCCGTTGTGAGTCAGCACAAGTGTAGCTTGGTAGCATATATTGAAGCGAATGCCCTTTTCAATCAAAGCCCGGCAGGAGGCATTAAATCCCCAGCGCTTCTCACGAACCGCGTAGGAGAAATCCTGATGTTGTCGGGAGCCATGGGTTTTTCCACGGTCTCCTGTGCTGTGTTTTCGTGTTGGCCATATGAGTTTTGATTAAGGGGTTTTGTCATTGTTTGTTGTCTGGTTTTGGAGTTTAATTTAGATTTAGGTTTGTTGATAGTTTTATGTTGTTTCCTGTAGTCATGGTGTGTTCATAGTTTTACCTTTGAATCGTTGTTGTCTTGGTCTCGTGCTGTGTTTTGATGTTTAGGATCTGTTTGTCTCATCTCTGGTTTTAATAGTCTGTGTTCTATGTATGATCATGTCACTTCCTGTTCTTTCACTTCTGTCAATTAACTCATTGTCTGTACCTGTGTCTTGTCTGGGTCTGGCACTACTTAATGTCAGGATCTCAGCAGCTGGTGTGTGGTGTGTGTTTCGGTGTTCACTAATTGTCATTGCAGGGTGTGGCAACAGCTGCTGAGTGGCTGTAGGTGTGGCTCGTTACCCAGCTCAGGAGAGCTGGGTATTTAACCTGAGGAGGAACCTGAGACAGACGCCAGTTTGTTCCACAACCTAACGTGGTAACGTGTGGCCTAACTTGTGTTCTGACAGTTGTTTTAGTTACTTGCACGTAACCTGCCCTTCTCTTCCCCTTCTCTAGTCCCGTCTCCTGGAGCGTTCCTCCAGGTTTCATGGTGCCTCTGCGCTGGCCGTCCGCCGCGCCGTTTGAGGACTTCTGTCTACGGGTTCCCCTGTTGTGTGTTCCACGACTTCCTCCCTGGCTCTGTGTCTGTCTCTGGTCCCCTCAGACGTCCACACCTGCCCCGGTTCCTGCTCGGACTGTCACCCCTGCTTCAACTCTCACCGTGGACGCTACAACCACTTCCGGATTTCATACCACCATCATCTTCACGGGATCACCGCCACCGCTGCTGGTGGATCACACCCCTCTTCACAACTCTCCTCATCACGGATCCTGTAAGTTCTCTGGGCACACTCCCAGTGCACCGCAGCATTCATAACTATCCCTGGAACTACTGTCTACTCATCTGCCTCTCCTCCACTGCCAGGATTCCTCCAGTGTCTCAGCCTTAGTTCCAGGATTGTCTCCTGCTGCTTTGCACATGTCTTATTACTGTATATAATAACTCACCTTTACCTGATTACAGTCTCTGTGTGTGTCTGGAGCTAAAGGTCACTCTTGGGGTTCGAAACAAACCAACACAAAACATGCCACTTAAGGTTGTTTCTGTTTTTTTGTTCAGTGCCGGACCGTTGTATTCTGTCATGTCTTGTGTCAGTGTCTATTATGGTATCATAGTATTCCTAGCCAAAGAGTTATAGTATGCGTTTTTATAGTCATTGTTATGTGCATTGTTTGAATTTTTGGATTGCCTGAGTTTTTCCCACCCTGTGAATTATGTTTTGGACTCCCACCTGCCTCCTGTGTGAGTAGAGTGTTTTTTGTTTACTACTTTATACTTCTGATTTGTTACTTTAATTTTGCTTTGATACTTTGCTTTTGTTTTGTTACTTTGAACTTTGGAATGCCCCCCCCATTGTCTCCCACAGCAGCAGTATCACCAGTATCCTGGTTTTGTTATTAATAAACTCTTTTTATTTGAGACTGTCACTCTTTGTTCCTCTGTGTGTGAATTCCACAAGCAAATTCCCTATCCACCGTGATTAAGTTCTGGTGTCATTCTCACTGTTGTCATAATCCGCTGCTTGTCCCTGGAGTTGTGAAGTTTTATAATCACTGGTCTGGGGTGTGCACCTCATGGGCCATAGCTGCAGTGTGCGCAGTCAACTTTGATGCGAGTTTCACTTGCAGTGCTGTTTCCCAGACCAAGCATCGCTGGTAGCCAGGCTTCAAAAAACTGTATAGGGTTCTCTCCCTCCTTCATTTTAATAATGCAGATGTTGTCTCGCCTGCTCCGGTTCTGTGTTATCGAAGCCCTTAGCCATGATATTAATCTTCTCCTCAATTTCAGTCAATCTTCCTGCAAAGCCAGTAACCCGGTCTCTCTGAGGACTCTCTGCAAATGTGCAGTATAGAATCAAGGGCATATTCAGTGTCTTGATTTTTATGTAATTGTAGTTTTCAAAATGCCATGCAGGGTATATAATGCTGTCTTGACTTTACATGATATTGGGAAGCACTTCCAGAGTAATCTGTCACAAAGATGCTGGTGTTATAACTTGTCATTTTGACAACACTGACACTTTCATTGACATAAATATTTGCTTTTGAAGAAGAAATTATCCATTTTGATTAAGTGGCTTGCTTTTGAAGCATGAACTACCCATTTTGAGAAAGTGACTCACTTTTGCACTTTACCTACCATACCATGTTTTGCTGTTTGCACTAATTGTTTTGAGAAATGCTTTGGTGCAAAGTTTAATACTGTTGTGAGAAAGGCACCAAAGCAACTGAGGTAAAACTTTAAGAGGGAATGGCTCCAGGATTTGAATTTTGTAATGGGACAAACAGGAAAAAATAGTCTATCTCACATCAATTTAAACGTAGTCCTTCATGTGTTTAAGTAGTCTCCTCTCAGGCTGTCAAAGCCTCCCTGTGATATATAGAAGTAGAAATGACTCTCCTCACAACCCCAACTCCTCCAAGCAAATCCCATCTTATGCCATAATAATCTTCAATGTTTCATTCGATAGGAGCATTCCTCCCTTTCAAACACTGAAAGCCACTCAGGCCTTTCTTTCAGAGTAAGCCTCTGTAACCTTTCTTCTAATAGCCTCTTCCAAATGCTTCTTATCAGATATTGCAAAACCCACCCATTTCTCTTTCACACACACACACACACTGTCTTCCTCGCATAATCTAAATGACATGTTTCATGGGTCTACACATGCTACGCGAATCTGATGACCCTGAGATATTTTTAGAGCTCTAGGATTAGAAAAAATTGTGGGAAGGCTTGGGTAAGAAAGGCTAGGAGCTGACAGTTCAAATGCAGCAAAAATGTTTATGGTCCTGGGCACAGAGAAAGTCACAATAAATAAAGAAGGAATCCATCAAAACTATAAATCCTGTGTTTCAGTAAAAGCCTATGAATTTCAGAGCATTTAAAAAAATATATACAGCTCTCCTGAAAGAGGTAATAATTTATAGTATAGGTCCTGGAATGGATTTTCCATGTAGTGTAAATACATCCATGTATGCTCTCGCTATTGAGAAATAAAAAATCTCAGCAGAGATGACAATATAATGCACCAATGAGAAAGTCTCTGCCAGTTATTCATACTGAAATCAATGCCAACTTTGAGATTTTACATAATTATGAGGTAGATAAACTATGATTTGTGCAGCTAGTGAGAGGAAGATCACAGCATTATTCAGGAATGTGTTTGACAAAGACATCAACCTCTGACTGTCTAACAAAGAGAAAATACAGCAGAGAAAGGAAAATAATATATCAGGGAATGCAAATATTGATGCAGTACTACAATTGCAAATTAGCAGCAAAAATCTGGGATAGAGTGACTGCTCCATGTCACATTTAAATCTTCAAGGAAATACAGAGAATTCCTTAAAATGCACATCCATGCATGTAAAGGTAATTTAACTATTCACAAGGTGTAAGCTTTCTCTCTTTGCATATTAAAGGTGGTATATGGAATATTTTCATTAAAAGCAATATTTTTAACAAAATAATGCCTCCATGGGGTGTTTAGAGGGTTGTAAAATGAAAATACAGCATTTCCTTTCAAATTTATATTTGAAGTAAAATATTATAAAATATTAATTTTGATGGGCATGACATTGGCATTTTGTTTACATCTACCACCCAATAGCTGGCAGAGCAGCAGGCACCATTTTGGGTTACCTAATACCGCAATAATCGAGCACAGCGAGACTGGTACTGTGGAGTCTGCAGGTCAAGCAGCTGGAAGCACCGGGGATATGTGGTGATTCTATACCTTATTTGCTTGCCATAGTTGTGTTGAAGTCAAGTACCAAAAGACTCCACCGATCAGAGAAAAGACAAACTGGTTAAGACTCTCAAAACACAACTTTATTAAACAATTCTCTCAAAGTACAGAATGCATTCTAGAGATCAACACATGTACCTCGCTGGGCACCAGAGAGATCTGATCTGCCTTCCTCAAATTGCTGTCTTTCTTGTTGCCCAGTGAGGGTGTGTGAAAGTGAAACCTAACTCATCAGTAATTTTCCACTGACCATCTAATATAATAACAACCTAAAAAGGAAACGGTGAACAAATGGTTAACAAAGAGCTTACATGATCTACATAGCTATTAAGTTTACACTGTGTGCACAATTATTAGGCAAATGAGTATTTTGACCATATCATCATTTTTTCCATAATTTCTAACGCCAAGCTGTAAAAACCTAAATTCTTACTGGATTTAATGCATATTAAGTGATATGTATTTGTGTAATGAGGGAGAGTATTGCCTAAGGAGGTATTATTAACAACCTTTATCAAGGTTTGCATAATTATTAGGCAGAGTCTTCTCCTCAGGAAAAATGGGCCAAAAAAGAGATTCAACAGACTCTGAAAAGGTAAAAATTGTAAAAAGTCTTTCACAGAGATGCAGCACTCTTGAAATATCTAAGATATTAGGGTGTGATCATAGAACCATCAAATTTTTTTTAGCAAATAGTCAACAGGGGTGCAAGAAACGTGTCGAGAAGAAAAAACGCAAACTAACCACCAAAAATTTGAGAAGAATCAAACTTGAAGCTACCAGAAACCCATTATCCTCCAGTGCTGCCACATTTGCCATATTTCACAACTGCAACCTACCTGGAATGTGAAGAAGTACGAGGTGTTCAGTTCTCAGAGACATGACCAAGGTCTTAACAAGACACACAAGTTGAAACGTAAAGAATGGGCCAAGAAATATCTGAAGACAGATTTTCAAAGGTTTTGTGGACTGATGAGATGAGAGTGACTCTTGATGGACCAGATGGATGGGCCCGTGGTTGGATCAGTAATGGACACAGAGCTCCGCTACGACTCAGACGCCAGCAAGGTGGAGGTGGGGTACTGGTATGGGCAGGTACTTTTAAAGATGAGCTAGTTGGACCTTTTGGGGTTGAAAATGGGCTCAAAATCAACTCTCAGACCTACTTCAAATTTTTAGAAAACACTTTCTTCAAGTAGTGGTACAGCAAGAAGTCTGCATCTTTCAAGAAGACTTTGATTTTCATGCAAGACAATGCTCCATCACATGCATCAAAGTACTCCACTGCGTGGCTGGCCAGTAAAGGCCTTAAAGATGAAGAACTAATGATATGGCCTCCCTCTTCACCTGACTTAAACCCTATTGAGAACTTTTGGGCCCTTATTAAGCAGGACGTTTACAGTCAAAGTAAACAGTACACCTCTGTGAACAGTGTCTGGGACACTGTGGTTGCGGCAGCACAAAATGTTGATTTTGAGCTGATCAAGAAACTGACTGACTCTGTGAATGGAAAGCTTGTGACTGTTATGGGAAAGAAGGGTGATTATATTGGTCACTAAGGTTTTCTTTTAGAAATTTCAGAAATGTTTATTTGTAAATTATGAGTTTGTTTATTATTCTCACTTTAAAAGGTGAAAATAAACAAGTGAGATGGGAAAATCTTTCTTTGTCATACAGTTGCATAATAATTCTGCACACTAATAGTTGCATAATTCTTGTATATATGTAGATATTCTCTTAAGAAAGCCAAAACTTCACCTTTTTCCACTTAAATGTTCAGGTTTGAGGGTTTGTTAACATTTAGGATTGACAAAGAGCACTGTAGTTATACAATAACAAAATGTATTCTCGAAAATACAACTTGCCTAATAATTCTGCACACAGTGTAGACTTCTGGTGGTTGTGTATTCTGAGGATGAAACTGTGAGGTGGCCTGTCAGCAAGCAAACCTCCATCAGGCATCCAAGGGAAGAGTGGGGCATGAAAAAGCCCCTGAACCTGAGCTTTTCACTGGAAGATTGGCTACAACTTCAGCATTGTTCACGCTCCAACAACTCTCTGTATGCTTTCTTAAGATTTGCTATGTAACTGAGCCTGGCAGGGAGAGGAGAAACTGAGTGCATGTCCAGGCCACAGGAAACATGAAATTTGTAGTTTGTGCTTAAAGCAGTGTCTGAAATGCCTTTATTGTCCCACGGAGAGAAATTACATGGAGATACAGAAAAAAACAGCTTGACCTTCACTCTCCAAGGCAGCCAGGGCTTGTGAGGCCGGCACTAGCTGATCAGGTCAGCCAAGGTCACACAGGAGAATACATACATACATATATATATATAAGCACGCATAAACCTATGTGTTAGAAAACCAGATGAATGAGACAACAGATGAATGAGGTCGGGAGGAGGGAAAAAAAGGTTCCTCTCAATATCATGTGACATCGGGAGGACATCAGAGGGAAATGATTGCAGCGTGTACTGTGTGTGTGTGTGTGTGTGTGTGTGTGTGTGTGTGTGTGTGTGTGTGTGTGTGTGTGTGTGTGTGTGTTTATGTTTCTCACCCAGTAGTCTCAATCTGCGGTTCTGTGATTTAAGCTACAGTATTTTTCTTTCATTCTGTCCATAGCCTTTTTACTTACACATACCTGCATTGTCATGATTTGTACTAGGTTAAATGTGATCAGGACCCAAATGCAAGGGGGAGAGAGCCAGGAGCTAACAAAACAAACTTTTAATGATAATAAAACAAAGAGGCTGACAGGGCAGCAAACAAAAACAAATTTACAGGAGATGGGACTGGAGTGGAGTTGAAGCACATGAAATCCAAACGTGAAAGACGAGGGCGAGAGACAACCATAATATGACTACGTAAGGAGATGAATCGAGACAATCACTGGACAAAGAATCTAACTTAAAGTTAGCTTTTATACAACTGAATACAAGCTAATGAGACACAACAGGACACATCTGATGAGAAGGAGGAGAACAAGCTGACGGAGGACACAAGGGAAAAAGGAAGCACAGATGGTGTCAAAATAGAAGCAGAACAGGAAACCAAGGTGAAGAATGAGACACGGCCAAAGGCCTAAACAATAGAGACAGAGAGGGCACAGAGGAGCAAAGGAGAGGAACAAATAACCCCCAAAATAATTCCATAACTAAACCCAGAGGAGAAAAAAACAAAACTTTAAGAGAATAAAGAAGAAAAACAGTCTAAGTAGAACCAAAAATCTGGAAATACAACATGCATTGTTTTTCACCTAAAACATTCTCATCCAGAATCAACACATACATATAAGTACCAGGTTTTCTTTAGCTAATTGTTCAGCTGGAAAAACATAGCATTGATTTGAAACTTTAGATGCTGAGTGTTTGAAAAATCACATTTAATGAGCTATTTGCCTTCTAAAAACAAGAAATAAAAGACACTAAAACATGTAAGGTGTGACAGTAGAGTGATTTGATCTACTCTTGAGGGAAATTGGCATGACTTCACTGACAACAAATCTTGAGACAGTGGTGGAAGATTCATTCTAGTGGGGCCCAAAACCTTTGTGACATGAGGACTTTAATGGGACTTTAGTTTACAGAAAAAGTTGCATTTATCTTGTGATTTCTACAATTAAATGTTCAGCATGCACATTAACACATAAATCACAGTAACTGTAAAAAGATTAATATTTAAAAGCATTTGCAAAGATCTGTCTCAATGCCAATAAAGACTAAATTTGTTTTATCAACTGTTTTATGTATTAAATGGTAAATGTCCTGTATTTGTATAGCGCTTTTCTAGTCATTCAGACCACTCAAAGCGCTTTTACACTACAAGGTTTTACATTCACCCATTCACACAACCCGATATGTAAACCGGGGGAGAGGGTAGGGGCTAACACTCACACAACCCGATACGCAGATCAACATGGGACATGTTTAATTAATAATCCTGTATTTTTTTTTATTATTCTTTCTTTCAGACGTACATGTCTCCAGAGCTAAAAAAAAAGATCTTGTAAAGCAGTACCTGGAATTGCTGTGTTTCGCTGGTGATCTCATCCAAATCCTTTGGAAGAAAGAAAGCCTGTGATTTTTTTTCCAACATGTCTGTAAACCGAGATTCATCAATAAACGGTGATTTTTTTCAAGCTTTAAAAAATGCTTTGTACGAATTAAATGTACCATCAGACCCTCTACTAAATGAATGTGATGAATATTTCAGAGCTTTAAATCATGCCTTATTACATTTTAACAATGACGCAATAAGCCCAGATTCTGAAGCAGCCGTCCCAAATTCTCCAGCCGTCCCAAATTCTCCAGCTGTCCCAAATTCTGAATCAATAAAGCCCAGTTTCTCCACCCGCCACAGATTCCGAATCGAATAACCGGTTTACCGCTTCTAGTGTTCCTGAAATTATTATTGCAGGCTCTGGTGCTGGTCAGACTCAGGAAATCTCACGTGAGCGTTTTAAAAATTTTGAGATAAGACACAACCTAGTCCTTTGAAAACAAACAGATCGTGATTTTGACCAATTTTATCAAGAGGTCACAGATGTTTTAACAGATTTAGCTACAAAGGGTAAGACAGGTTACCTCACGTAATGATACTGTTCAAATCCAGGTAGACACGCCAAACATCTTAAACCATCAAATTATTACGGTGGAAGAGGTTGGTGAGAATATCACTGAATCATTTCTTGACTTTTCAGATGACATTTTACAATCAAATCAGGAGCTTGCTTCAAACGAGCGCATCCAGTTTGTAATTCAGGTCATACGAAACAAAATATTATTTGTGTTCTCAGTGTGTCAATTATTCTGAGTTAGTTTTATCCATCCAAATTAAGAATTCTAGGTCAGAGATCACAGTGTGAAATCCTAGGGACTGTCTGTGACTCTGTTCACAGCTTCAGAAGTGAGCAGCACCTTATTTTGAATTCTAATCTTAAATTTATTTAAATTTGATAATTTACTAAAACACAATTGCTTCTTCAACTTTTTCCCCCCATTTTTGATTTGCACTTCAGGCAGTGTGTATTTTTGTGTAACATTATTTTACCCAAAATATATATTATTTTTTGTAATTATATTTTGTAGGTAATTACATGATTTCTGTAATCCTAGGTTTCTAGAATTAATGACAGTTTTACAAGCACCAGAGAAATGAAACATTTTGGCCATTTACTTCAAGGGTAATTAATATAAGGCTTTTCTGTTGGAGCATTTAAGAGTTCCCAGGCTCCACAAATGTTAACAGTTTCTGTATGATCAGCAGGTTCAGATAGTCAATCATGATACTGATCCTCTAGGTCAAATGGGCCTCCATTCTTAGGAGCATCTCTGTTGTAGGCAGGTCTTTGTGTTGTAAGTCCTCCTCTGCCTCTTCCACCCCTCCCTCTTCCTCTACCAGAAGAGGTGGGGCAGTCCCGTGCCATGTGATCGGGGCTGCCACAGTTCCAGCAGCCGTCGGTCTGCTGCTGTCTCCGGGACTGAAACTGAGATGTACCCCTCCCCCTTGGAGGTCATTCTCTGCACTGGCTTCCAGTTGCAGCACGCAGCAAATACAAAGCTCTGCTTATGGCTTACCAGACTCTAACACACACAGCTCCTACTTACCTTCACTCCTTCATCCAAACCTACATTCCCACGCGTCAGCTACGCTCAGCCGCTGAAAGACGCCTAGCGCTTCCACCACAACGTGGCATGAGATCATGTTCCAAACTCTTCTCCTCTGTTGTCCCCTGATGGTGGAATGACCTACCAAACTCGGTCCGATCCTCAGAGTCGGCACCTACTTTTAAGAGCAGACTTAAGACTCACCTCTTTAAAGAACACTGTCAGTCTTAATGTGGAATTGATTTATGAATTATGATAGCGATTTGGGAGTTTATCTCTACAAAAAAAAAAAAAAGAAATTGATACACTTGATGTATCAGCGTCGGAATTAAACTGGACTCCAAACAGTCCGCCTCCTTATATTGTTTCCTTCTCTTTGATTTCTTGCTTGTATGTTCTCTCAATGTAAGTCGCTTTGGATAAAAGCGTCTGCTAAATGACAGTAGTAGTAGTAGTAGTAGTAGGTCTTCCTGTTATAGTTTTTATTCTTTCATCAAGTTTACATTTTGATAGATTTGTCTTTAACCCTGAGATAAGCACAACCAAGTTACCTAAATTTGACCTGATGAAGTTTTATTAGTTAACAGGAAACTCAGTAATGTAGCTTAATTTATCTCAAATATTAAACTCTTAAAAAGATTCTTTAGAGTTATGATTTACACTTGTCCTCTAGCGAATGAGTTGGAACATAGAATTTTATAGAAGAATTATTGTTCTGAATCACTCACTCTCACATAACTTCTGCAGTGTTTTTGTTTCATGTACTGACTCAAAGGTCATAAAGCAGACACTTTATCAGCTACAGCTGAGCAAAACCTCCCCATGAGAGCAGGACAGAGACACAGAATAAAGCTTATTTACTGACCGCATTAAGAGAAACTAAAATGAAAATGCATTCATTTTAAAACACCTACAAGTCTACACAAAGATTTTAATATTTCCAATCAGATCCTGTAAATGAACATTGATATTATTCAATTTATGAAGTATTGTGTCTTGTACTAATAGGACAAGATAAACAAGCACATAAAATTGTATTGTAAATTTAGAGTACTTTCTGGAACCATAATTGCAAAAGTTTCTTTCACTAAATACCTATACAGTCCCACCTCTTGAGCCATTGAAAGCCTATGGGTGAAATATCAGTCGTTATTATCATTTCCAAATCAACCAAATCATTGTCATTATATAATGTCTGTCAGACAAATGAAAGAAAAATCTTTTTTTCATATAATGAAGTATTTAAAGGCTTAGTGAGTGTTTAATTGAATAAAATGTTGTCATCTCTCAAATTACGTCATCTCTTTTTAGTTTTATTTTTAGTTATTTTGCTACTAATAACACACTATAGAGGCCAAACTTTCCATCAGTTTCATGTAGTTCTTTGCATCAACTCCCCAATGATGGATTCTATTTTAATACAAGGTTGTTGTTATTATGATGATGATGATGATTATTATTATTATTATTATACAGTGGGGCAAAAAAGTATTTAGTCAGCCACCAATTGTGTAAGTTCTCCCACTTAAAAAGATCAGAGAGGCCTGTAATTTTCATCATAGGTATACCTCAACTATGAGAGACAAAATGAGGAAAAAAAATCCAGAAAATCACATTGTCTGATTTTTAAAGAATTTATTTGCAAATTATGGTGGAAAATAAGTATTTGGTCAATAACAAAAGTTAATCTCAATACTTTGTTATATAGCCTTTGTTGGCAATGACAGAGGTCAAACGTTTTCTGTAAGTCTTCACAAGGTTTTCACACACTGTTGCTGGTATTTTGGCCCATTCCTCCATGCAGATCTCCTCTAGAGCAGTGATGTTTTGGTGCTGACGCTGGGCAACACGGACTTTCAACTCCCTCCAGAGATTTTCTATGGGGTTGAGATCTGGAGACTGGCTAGGCCACTCCAGGACCTTGAAATGCTTCTTACGAAGCCACTCCTTCGTTGCCCGGGCGGTGTGTTTGGGATCATTGTCATGCTGAAAGACCCAGCCACGTCTCATTTTCAATGCCCTTGCTGATGGAAGGAGGTTTTCACTCAAAATCTTACGATACATGGCCCCATTCATTCTTTCCTTTACACGGATCAGTCGTCCTGGTCCCCTTGCAGAAAAACAGCCCCAAAGCATGATGTTTCCACCCCCATGCTTTACAGTAGGTATGGTGTTCTTTGGATCCAACTCAGCATTCTTTCCCCTCCAAACACGACAAGTTGAGTTTCTACCAAAAAGTTCTATTTTGGTTTCATCTGACCATATGATGTTCTCCCAATCCTCTTCTGGATCATCCAAATGCTCTCTAGCAAACCGCAGACGGGCCTGGACGTGTCCTGGCTTCAGCAGGGGGACACGTCTGGCACTGCAGGATTTGAGTCCCTGGCGGCGTAGTGTGTTACTGATGGTAGCCTTTGTTACTTTGGTCCCAGCTCTCTGCAGGTCATTCACTAGGTCCCTCCGTGTGGTTCTGGGATTTTTGCTCACCGTTCTTGTGATCATTTTGACCCCACGGGGTGAGATCTTGCGTGGAGCCCCAGATCGAGGGAGATTATCAGTGGTCTTGTATGTCTTCCATTTTCTAATAATTGCTCCCACAGTTGATTTCTTCACACCAAGCTGCTTACCTATTGCAGATTCAGTCTTCCCAGCCTGGTGAAGGTCAACACTTTTGTTTCTGGTGTCCTTTGACAGCTCTTTGGTCTTGGCCATAGTGGAGTTTGGAGCGTGACTGTTTGAGGTTGTGGACAGGTGTCTTTTATACAGATAACGAGTTCACACAGGTGCCATTAATACAGGTAACGAGTGGAGGACCGAGGAGCCTCTTAAAGAAGTTACAGGTCTGTGAAAGCCAGAAATCTTACTTGTTTGTAGGTGACCAAATACTTATTTTCCACCATAATTTGCAAATAAATTCTTTAAAAATCAGACAATGTGATTTTCTGGATTTTTTTTTCCTCATTTTGTCTCTCATAGTTGAGGTATACCTATGATGAAAATTACAGGCCTCTCTGATCTTTTTAAGTGGGAGAACTTACACAATTGGTGGCTGACTAAATACTTTTTTGCCCCACTGTATGTGTGGTGTGAAGGTGGGAAACATGACTCCATTTTCTCTCTTCACCAGAAAGAGACACTGATTTGTTCCATCAATAACATAGACATGATGTTAAACAAAAGACTGTCAACCCCTCAACAAAGAGAAGACTTTTAACAGAAACAGTAACACATAACAGTCTCTCACAAATTAAGCCTGTTGAATCTACACCTGTGATGAATTGGACTAAATGATTTTGCTATTTTTACATGACTATTGTTGTGAACTGATGCTTCATAAATGTAATGAACCATGAAGTTCATCAAATTAGTCACTGTGATGGTTTTATGTTCTCATGATTTACAGATCATAATTTGATGTTTCTTTAAATGTTCCAATCATATGAAGAAAGAAGGTTTAATTCCTGATAGTTTAAAGTTAGCATCTGGTTTCTGTTAGTTTGTGTCAGTTCCTGACGATCCTTGTTCCTTATGTAAATTAAAGCCTCAATAAATGTTACAATCACAGAATGTTACATGTTACCTGTTTGAAAGCACAAAGCATGTTTTGATGTTCGTGTGTACAAATAAAATGTCTGAAATGTGATTAAAACCAGTTTTGAGTTGGTTATTTATTAGATTTAGAAACATGTAGAGTCTGAGTCTAAGTTAAAGTTCCGGAGGTTAAGCTGGTACTTGATGTCTGATTGAGTTTGTCACACTCTTAACTGTTGATACTGTGTTTGTGTGTCACCTGATGGATTTAAAACATCACTGCAGTCACTTGGATCAAGATGGAGAAACTCATCTCAGTTAGTTCATTCTGTCATGTGACACAAAACGACAGATGAGTGTTTGTTTACATTATCAGCTGGTTACATGAACGATAAGAGATTGTATTGAAATGAATTTGATTAGAACCACTATAATGACCGTAACTAGTAGTGAGTCAAATGAAGAATATAGAGACATGTTTCTATAGTCAAGTCAAGTCAAGTCAACTTTATTTATATAGCGCTTTAAGAACAGCGGCAGCTGATACAAAGCGCTGAACAAAGTTAAACAAATAAAAACACCACAAAAGAATGTGAAACATTAAAACATACTGTATATGAAAAATAAAATCAAAGACTTAAAATAACAAGACGAAGATAGAAAGGCTCAAGATGGGGGAAAGCCAGGGCAAACAAGTAGGTTTTAAGTAGAGACTTAAAGACTGCCAGAGAAGAGGCTTGTCGAATCTGTAGCGGTAGCAGGTTCCACAACCTCGGACCCGCCACAGAAAATGCTCTGTCCCCCCACATCTTCTGGCGAGACCGTGGCACCTTCAGCAGCACCATCTCAGCCGACCGAAGGGGGCGAGCTGGAGCATGGAGCTGGAGAAGCTCCGAAAGATAGGAGGGCGCCAGAGCATTTAAAGATTTAAAAACGTATAAAAGAATCTTAAGTTACGGTAAGTTACGGGCAACCAATGAAGAGAGGCCAGGATGGGGGAAATATGATCTCTTTTCCTGGTGTTTGTCAGAAGCCGTGCTGCAGCATTCTGGACCAATTGGAGGCGTGAAAGATGTTTTTGAGGTATGCCAAATAAAAGTGCGTTACAGTTATCAAATCTGCTGGTGATGAAAGCGTGGATTACTGTTTCCAAGTCACACCGAGTTAAAAAATGTTTAGCCTTTGCTAAACGCCTGAGATGGAAAAAGCTGGCCTTCACAGGGGCACTTATCTGTCTGTCCAGGTTCAGCATGCTGTCCAACTGGACACCAAGACTAGTGACCACCGATTTTGTCTGTTTGGACAGAGGACCAAGATCAGCAGCTAAAGGCTGATGAGTGAGATGAACTATAATTTCTGTTTTGGTGTCATTTAAGTGTAAAAAGTTCTGCGACATCCAGGTTTTGACATCCTCAAGGCAGGCTAACAGACCTACCAAAGCCAAAGGATCCTTATGGTTAAATGGCACATAAATCTGAGTATCATCTGCAGATGAAAAGCACATTTATGGTTCCTGAAGATTTGTCCCAGGGGGAGGAGATAGAGTGAAAAGAGCAAAGGCCCCAGAATGGACCCCTGGGGGACACCACAGGATAAGGAAGCGGGGGAAGACTGGGACCGACCACAACGCACAGAGAAAGTCCTGTCAGAAAAGTAGGACTATAGAAAGTACAGGTGAAAAACATGAAGACAACATGGAGGTTTAAAGTCATGTAGGACATACATGTGCTTCAGAAAGTTCCTGTGTGCTTCTATGTGAGAGGAGACTGCATAGTTTAAACATTTGATTAAAAAGAAGGATTCATGCTCTGTCTCTGTATTAATGAAGAACTCCTGTTCATGTGACCTCTGTGGATCACAGCTCCTATTTGCAATAAACATACTTTTTATATTGAACATGAAACATAATTGACATGAGTCCTTCAGACAGGAAGTGGAACAAAACTCTTCCAATGAACAGAAAATTAACTTTTCATCTTGTTTTTTGATTTGGGGGTCAAAATGATCCAAAGTAGATCCAAACTACTACAATAGAGTAAAGTTTTTTTTCTGTGAGTCCATGATGTCATCAGGTGAGGAGGAACCAAAAACACAGAACACCAAACAGTGTCCTCTACTGCTGTCAGTGCTATTGTAGATAGAATGAGACATTTCTCAAAGTTTGGTACCTCTATGCCACATGAGCAGCTGAGAAACCTTATAGTTTGGACACAAGTGTTTGTTTGAGTCAAAGTTTTAAAGAGAAGCAGAAATTTGATGCTACAGGAAGTGTCTGTGCAAGACTAAAACAATGTTACCATGATGTTACAAAGCTACTGCTAGTGAAATCAGCTGATTTCATAATTAACAGAAGAACACCACATTACAGACCTGTCTGTCAGTCCTCTCTCTCTTCAACTACTGACCTGAGTTCAGATTCTGAGCACCTGATTAAACATGCTGTGGCACTAAACTCTCACAGCATTCTTCCCAGAACCAGAGAGTAGAGAAAAATTCATCTCTACTAGCTGTGGCATCATTAAACTGGCTCAAAGGTTGTGGAGCATTTTGGGTAACCATGGCAACAGGATCCACCAAAAACCACGCCCCCTATTCAAATCCTATGTTAATATGGCCAGTATTATACTTAAAGGTCCTGTATATGAAAAATCAATATTTGGAGTTTTTAACCACGTTGTGATGCTATTTCTTTATTTAAAAGTCCTCCAGAGTGGTTTTTGGCTTAATTTGTGCATTCCTGAGTAATCCTCTTGAAACCTGCGCTCTGAGCAGCTGCTTTACTTGCTCATGTAAAACGGCTGAATTGAGCCCCTTCACGTCACAGTGTCGTATCAGGAAGTTCCTGACCAATCCCTGCTGCCCCTGTAGTAGGTACGAGGCGAGCTGCGAGAGTCCGAAACAATTTGTCAGGAGCTCATCATGGCAGATGTCTAACCTGCAGAGTTCCCACACTTCATCCACCTGCTGCTCTTTATTAGCACGAGCTGCTAATAAAGACTTATCAACTCGACCCTGCTAATCACATGTCAGTATGACTCCAGCTTTACAGCTGAGCTCCACATCACCGCAGCCCATCCCACCACCGGATAAAAGACTCACCCTGCAAGCGCTCAGTCATACGTCCCGTTTGCCACGAGCTCCTGTTAGCCTCCGTGCTGCAGTTTAACCTCAGTAATCCAGCCTCAGACCTCAGACCTGTCCCGGTCGATCTCTCTCTCTCTCTCTGTCCGCCTCGTCTTTGGCTGCTGGTCTCGCAGTCAGCGACTACGGTCGCTGCCTCCAGAAACCCACTCCTCGCCTACGACCTGGCTCACTTCACCCATCAGATCCCAGATTTGGTGTTATCTCCCGGGTCGGATTGCATCCAGTCGCGTGTGGACCATCCTTCCCTCCAGACGCTCCCCACCACCGAGCGTCCTCTGACAAATTAGCACCTCCATTTCGTTGTATTTCATTCTAAAGATTTCTCGGGAAAAATGTGCATTTGGCTGCAAGACTTACAGAAGTTCATTTAGTGTTTCTAAACAGACCAATTGCACTCACAGTTGGGAGGCGGAGTTTTAGGTAAACCGAGCGTTTTTACTTCCTGGTCACAGAATAACTCGAGAATATAAGTTATATTTCAGAACAAATGAAGTGAATATAACTCAAACAGTAAGGTTTTATCATATATATATATAGCGCTACAACTGGTGGCACCTTGTTGGAGTAGCTCTGTGACTTAGCTAGCACTTGATAGCATTTTTTTGTTCTTTTTGAGTATTTCTTGCTAGTTTTTTCTTCTTGAAATATTTTCTAAATACTTTCCCTCTTGTTTTGGGTGCTGTGCTGATTGAGTTTTTTGCTTGATTTGTCACTTTTTTGCCACTTGTTATGATGCATAACCATGGCAACAAGAGACTTGTTTACAAGAAAGAGCAGCTAACTGACATTTCTAAGGCTGAAATAATCCTGAAATTGAAACTCTGGATCCCTGATGAGCTCAAAAGAAGAAGACGTGGATGCAGAGCAGGAGCAAAGTGAAGAGAGAGAAAGAGGAAGTTTAAACCTTCACTTCCATCAGTCATATTGACAAATGTGAGATCTCTTTGCTAACAAAATGGATGAACTTGAATCTCTGTTGAAGACCCAGTCAGAGTATCAGGAATGTGTTTTACTGAGACATGGCTAAAGGAACCTATCCTGAACTCCAGCGTGTCTCTGCCTGGCTTTCAAACAATACGGGCAGACAGAGATTTGAAGAGGAGCTGCAAAAGAAGAGGAGTTTGTCAGCTGATCATATCTGCAGTCACCTGTTGGGGAAGCAGCATCAGAGCAAGTGACATGAAGAGGCTGAACAGATGGATAAGGAGGACTGATTCTGTCCTGGAGACTGAACTGGAGTCTCTTGAGTTGATTGTCCAAAGGAGGATGAAGAACATGATGGAAAACCCTCATCATCCTCTTCAGAACACAGTAACTCAACAACAGAGTGTCTTCAGTCAGAAGATTCTTCATAATCCGCTGCAGCACAGACCATTACAGGAGATCCTTCCTGTCCACACCTAGAACCCTCTACAGGAGATCCTTCCTGTCCACAGCTAGAACTCTCTATGGCTCCCTGAAAAAGAACTGAGCTACAACAACACTTGAATTTCCCTTCGAGGATTAATAATGTATTTTTGATTTGATTTGATTATATGTGCCGATCCCAGACGTTGAAAACTGTAAAATAGCATGATACAGTCCCTTTAAAATGGACACTTTTTGAGAGATTATTGTGCAAATACACTTTGACCTACAGACATCGTTCCACCTTATTGCTGATCACTAGACATTGGTCTATATGAGGACTTTTTAACATGTGTTACCATGTCAACGCCATTCGCCTATGGGGCCCACAATAGGATTTGCAACCTTATATCAAAGCAATTGGCATTATCATAAGAAATGATCATCTGATCATTAATTTTTGGGTTACCATGGCAACAGTACTGACTCAAATTCACACTTTTTGATCGCTTACTGTGCGGACATGCTTTGACCTACAGCACAACACCGGTTTGTGCTGGACACCCTCACAGTTGAACGAGGTGGCGTTTGCGTCATGATAGACACAACTTGTTGCACCTACATTCCTGGGGAAAATGACACCTACATCAAAACAACATGGACTCACTCAGGAACCTCATGAAGGCTGTTCTAGAAGACTCACATCCCAAACCTTGGAACCTATGGGCTTGGCTCACAATTGGACCTTGGTGGCACATGTTGTTGACGTTTTGTATGGCATTCATTGCAATACACATACTCTTCTGCATATTTTTCAGTTGTGTACTGCGATACATTAAGTCTGTGATAATTAAAGCTACCACAAGTGCCCTGGTATCTTATCAACTGCTCTCTTTACAGGATGATGACGCTAAAGAAGATGGTAACAACACTGTGTGAATAGTCATGTTTTATCTGTCACACTTACTGACACTGTTGTCGAAAATGTGAAAGCAAGGGGCAACACGTAGATGTTTTGCGAACAGTTGTTTTTATCACTTGTTTGTTACACCGCACTCACATGTATAATCAGGGGGTAATTGATAGAGAATGGAAACATAGAATTATACACGTTCATGCCTGACACCAGCTTTGAACAAACCTCCTGCGTGACCTGTGTGAAAGCAGTCACACAGGCCCTGTTATCTGACCCGCTACTGTTATCTGACTTGCACATTCTCCCTCAGAACACTTTGTTTTTCTTAATCCAAGGTAATTGCGAGGTGCCAGCCACGACTGCCTCAACTGATTTGGGAGTGATGATTCATGTTTTCTGTTATTGTTGTTTCTGAGTGAATAAAGACACTGAGCTGAAGAGGGACCAGCAGAGTTGTCAGAGCTGTCTCGCAGAGGTGCTGTGAGCGCTGACCCTCTCCTCGGCTGAGTTTTGAACCAAACTTCTTAAGTGATCGTATTTCTTATATTTATAATAATAAAAGGTTTTGATAGAATAAGAAAAAACCTAACACCTTAAAAACAAAAGGCTACAAGGAGCACCTGGAAAATCTTTGTATAAAATGTTTGCACAAACGTTAAATCAAAACAAGTTGAATGGATGGAGTGACACAGTGTGGAGAGCTCATCTCTCCTTAACACCTGACTGTAAACCAGCATCGAAATCTTTGTACAAACCTCCTCCACTGAAAAAAAACATGCAGATATACAGTGGAGATCATGGCATTGTAGCTGTAAACTTGTTTGTTTCTGTAGGCAACAACACTGTGGGATAAAAATGTCCATTCTGTGAACAAAGAGAAACCCTGTTTCATTGTTTCTCTGAACGCGTTCGTCTATCAGCTCTGTACTTCATGTTTTTATTTGTGGGTTTAAATTTGCTTGTCAACAAAAGAACAAATGCCAGCTGATTCATTTTTTACGGGTACAGGCTAAAAATGGTTGAATATTGAGGTAGTTTCTGTATTCATTACCACGGTGAAGTCTAGGCTTTTTCTTAAGTTTAATTTCTATAAATCTGTGTCAGACTTGGACACATTTTGTCAGTTCTGGAGTTATGGTGAAATCATTTGCAGTGTGGTCGATGAGGGCCTAATTTATGGACAGATGTTAGTATAGTCAACCATGTATGTTTTTTTATCTGTTTTTTTGTGATGTACTGCACTTCATGGATACTATGTAGCTTAGTTATTGAAAAATAAATGTCATTTTCTAAAAATCAATAATAAAAAAATATCTCTCTCGCTCAGTGATTCTTGTTAACGTTAAGCAT